>MNCI01036870.1:90896-147394 GCA_015680685.1 Gnetum montanum
GATAAAGAAGTACAAAACACCACAAGCAAAATTGGTAGAAACATTGTCCTTTGGCACTTGGCCAGATGTCATCGCACTGTGTTCAAAAGTACCTGGGATTGGGAAATGAAGCTTGTAATTGGATTGGGAGATGGAAATTAGGGGATTTGGAACTGATCAAGGGATTATGCATGGTAAAAGGGATGATCTGGTGTGTACACGGGTCATGTTGCTCCTTGTCAATAGCCATTGTTTAGCAGACTCGGAATCAAGACATGAGATGTGTGTCATTTGGCGGAACAAGACTCTTGTTTAGTGTTTAAGAGGACTTGTTGGCCACGTGATGGTGGGTTACATTCTCTGGAGGAATAGGCCCTTTGTTTGGTGTTAAAGAAAACCTATTGGTGGAGAGCCAAAGCTACGCAATGAGATGTTACTTGAGCTTTTGAGACATGAGTATTTGTTTCCAAGACGACTACCTTCCCGCTTGGGGCTTATAGGAAGTGTCAAGGGTCTTGTGGCTCATTTTGCTCTTTGCTCTTTTCTTTTTCTTTCTTTTTCTCTTTTTTTTTTATGTTTTATCTCTCTCTTTTTTTTATCTTTTTTTTTGTTTTTGTTTTTTTTTGTTTTTTGGAAAGAGCTTTCTTTCAATTTTGCACTCATGCTCATGTGCCATATTGTGTGTTGCAGTTGCTTGAGAGTGTCACAGAGTGTAACAGTGTGCTCAAATTTTTGTGGTGTACTAGGTGTATCTGGGAAATGTAATCGAGTAGGAAAGGGAATAAGAGTGTTGGGGAAATGGAGAATGTATTGGGAACTGGGAATGTAATTTTAACCAGATTGATTAACCTGGTTGCGTGCGTCAGAAACAATGTGGCACCTTGTCATCGTGATGAAGTGTATCCGTGTACGAGCACCACTGGGTGTCATCCTGCAAACACAACTCCAAGAAGACAAGAAAACCACAAGTGAATGAGTTAGCGAACACTTCAGGCATGAATGTGACTGATGCAAATGGAGATGCCATGTGAAACTTGAGGCAAACAGAATGAGCAACAATAGTGTTGTCAAAGCCGGTGTGATGAATGATGCAGCAGGCATGTCATGAATTACAGCAGCAGATGAATGTGCTAGAAATGATCTGGCCAGTTTATAGTCTTAGCAGACTATCGTGGGTTAGTTTTATGTCATAACCCTTTGGACGTTGCCAGTTTATCGTTGTAGCGGACGGTACGATGTTAGTTTATAGTCGTGGCGGACTATGAAGAGGCACACTAGTTTATAGTCTTAGCGGACTCTGATGAATGAAACTGTGGCAGTTTAATGTCATACCGGATGGGTGCTAGTTTATTGTCATTGCAGACGTTCCGTGGTATTAGTTTATCGTCATGATGCCAGGACGAGCTGTGGTATCAGTTTATCGTCACGATGCCAGGATAGAGTGTGGATGGATGCCTGTGCATCTGTACGATCCTGTAAACAAAAGCAACTAGAGAAAACAATGTTAAATAGCCACTACAGAAAACATGAATTGAAATGCACAAGTGAATAGAAAATAATGTGAAAAGGTTCTAGTTTAAGGCCTTTTCGGGCCACGTGTTCTAGTTTAAGGCCTTTTCGGGCCATGGTTTAGTTTAAGGCCTTTTCGGGCCACATGCAAGCGTGCAAGCTAGTGCAATGCAAACTAAGGTGACGTATGCACAACGAACAAAGGTGAAGAGTGGGCGGGGATTAGACGTGTCTTTGGCCGCAAGGGAGTCTTGATTATGTGGTTGTTTCTTAGTCGGACATGGTCTAGGAGGCGTGCTAGTTTGCTCTAGGAGGCTTTTAGTTTTTACCCCTTGTTCGGGCATTTTAGCTCTAGGTGTTGTGTTTGTTGTTGTGGGTGTTGCTTCAAGAGGCTCCTCTTCCAAGACCTGTGACATGTCCATGTTGTGGTCAGCTTGAAAAGGAGTGTTGTCGCCATGTATAATGACTTGTCCACCTTCGTATGGAAGGTGGATTTCTTGATGTATCGGTGAGGAAACGGCTCGTTGTTGTGCTAGCCAAGGTCTACCAAGAATCATGTTGAAACTGGGCATCTCTTCTATGACAGTGAATTCTGCGCTAGTGGGGAATTGTTCACCTGCCACAAAGGCTAAGTTGATTGTGCCCTTAACTGTGACACATGATCCATTGAAAGATTTTAAACACATGGTTTTTGTTGGCATGATCTCATCTGCCATGCCTAGTTTGTCGATGACGGAGTATAGAACTACGTTTGTTGCCGCACCGTCATCAACGTGCACTCTACGAATGGTACATTGCCCAACACGTACACTAATCGATAATGGAGCTGTTGTGACTTCCCCTCGTTTGGGGTTGACTTTAACTGCATCGTCACGGAAGGCTAAGGTGTTGGAACCCAATTCTTGTGGTGTGTGTTGTGAAATCGTTGCACGGATGGATTCCATGTTAGCAGGGATGTTCTCTGTAACAGGAATGGACGCTAGTGTTTGTGCTAAGGCTTCACGATGAGCCGATGACGTCATGACCAGGTCGTACAAACTCATGGTTGTGTTCTTTTGTTTGAGCGTTTGTTTCACCTGGGCCAGTGTAGCTACAAAGTCTGTGTTGTCTGCCGTTGTGTTGGTTGCCTCTATATGGGTTGAGGGCTTGGGCCTGGTTTGTTTGGGATTAGGGGCAGGGCCCCCAGTGTTTAGTTGTTGTATATTAGGTGTGTCCTTTGTTTCAGCTGTGGGTATTGTTCGTTGTTCGTTTGTCCTCTTCTGCTGCCATTTGGTAGGCTTATCCGTGTTGTTGGCAGGGTTGACTCTTAAGGGAGGGGAGGTTGAGATGTTTCCTACGGTTGGGCACTGGGTAGGTGAGGGGCCATCGCGTGGTGGCACCTTTATGACAAATGGTAGTTTGGGAGGTGTCGTTGTTGTTTGACTAGCTTGTTGTGGCACCTTGATAACGAAGGGTTTCTTTGTTGTTGTCGTTGGTGCAACATGCCAGTTTAACGTCTTAGCGGACGTCTGTGGTGGCACTTTGACCACAAAAGGTGTTTTCGGTGCTCGGGATTGCATTGAATCTTGCCAGTTTAACGTCTTAGCGGACGTCTGTGGTGGTACTTTGACCACAAAGGGTGTTTTCGGTGCTCGGGATTGCATTGAATCTTGCCAGTTTAACGTCTTAGCGGACGTCTGTGGTGGTGGTACTTTGACCACGAAAGGTGTCGTCGATGCTCTAGGTGGCACCTTGATGACGATGGGAGGCCCCTTGCTCATGGAGGTGGAGGGGATTGTTGCCTTGCTGGGAGGCACACGAATCACAAAAGGTTGCCGCACAGGTTTAGGCTTACTATCTATGCCAATGGAGTTTATGACATAGGGGGCATCGTCTGTGCTCGGTTGATTCAAGGTGTTGATGTTCAGTTGGCCCCGTTCTATCATTGCTTGTAGATCATCCTTTAACGCACGACAGGTGTCGGTATTGTGACCGGACATTTGGTGGTAGTGACAGAATTGGTCTAGCTTGAAGTGTCGTGGAACTGGGGGCTCATTTGGTGCTGCTAAGGTGGGATTCCTTAGTAGCTCGCAGTACCTATCGTGTCGGCGGCGAGCATTCTCCGCTACGTGTTTGTATTGGATTTGCCCGGCTTTAAGGAGGTGCTCTAGTAGTTCCGAAGGTCTCGCAGGTAGCGGTGTGTACTTAGAGCGATCTTTGCGCTGAAAGTTGGGCCTTGGGGTGGCCCCTGTTGTTGCAGGCGGGTTGGTACTAGTGTTAGTTGTTTTTGTGCTTGCGGCTACAGTTTCCATTGTTGTCTATTGTTTGGCAACGTGTTGGTTCTTGTAAGCCACATAGGCAGGATCATTGCTGGCTTGTGCAGCTTGTTCAATGTTCTTGATCTGTGTGAATGCTTGGCCCAACGTTTGAGCGCTTAGGTAGTACAGTTTTGACTTAATGAAGTCATTCACGGCTCCCTTCAGAATTGTAAGCAAATACTTTTCAGGGATGGGCTCATGAAGTTCGTTAAGGGCTGCACTCCATCGTTGGATGAACTTTTGCACAGGCTCAAGTGGTGCTTGTTTCACCTGTATCAGACTGTCTAGTGTGGCTTCAGGCTTGAGGTTGTACTTAAACCGGGTAACGAACTGATGTAACAGATCCTCCAGAGAGGATATGGAGTTACGAGGCAAGGCTCGGTACCAGTCTAAGGCTACACCCGTTAAGGACATAGCGAACACTCGCAAGATTGCGTGGGGCCAAGCTTGAAGCAATAGAGTTTCTGATCGAAACGTGACTAAGTGAGCGTTTGGATCTCCCTCCCCATTGTACTTGGTTAACTGGGGCAATGCGATTCCCTTGGGTAAAGCTAATGGTGGCACTGAAGAGCTAATTGGATCGTCGCGATAGAAATCTAGTACTTTAACTTGTTCAGTGTTGTCAGCTTTGAGTTGCTTTATCTCATCCGCTAATGCTTGCATCATCTGTTTTGCTTCTGCCCACTCTTGAGCGGTAGGCAGATTAGTTGGTTGGGGAGGTTGTTGGGTTGTCATTTGTTGCTGTGGAGCGATGTTCAGAGTTGCGGTTGTGGGGTGTGGCACGTTGAAGTGAGTGGGTTGTTGAACAAGGGGTATGGCCCCTTGCCTAGCCACAAACTGTGAAGTGACACCCTGGATGTGCGGGGCCGATGTAGTGAAAGTGGCCCCATGCGTTTGCACGTGTGGTATGTACTGGGTGGAGATGGGGGTGGGTAATCTCTGTTGGGATACTGGTGCTTGTATGCTCGTTGACACTTGGTGAGTGGCCGCCTGTCCCATGCGAGGATGGAACGATGGGTTCACGTGAGTATGGGGACTGAGGGTGTGGTGTGAATCCTCAGGTTCAGATTGTGCCTCGAAGTCATCTACATCATGTTGGTTTTGGGGCTCCTCATTGGGTCGCCGTGAGTTTTGGCTCCTTTCCATAAGGAGTTGGGAGATGAGTTTATGCTGAGGCTCAGAAAGGGGGATGATGTCATATACAGAGGGGACAAATTCGTGACCTCCCATGTATATGTGCTCGAAGTTTCGTTTTGCCTCCTGTTCTATGGTGTCAAGAGGAAGGTTGGCCTGAATCTTCACACAGATAAAGTTGTATTGTTCCTGTGTGAGGATTACGAAGGTGCGTGCATTAGAGGTCGGGGATGACTCCATGGTGATGTGGGATGGGGCAACTTATGAGCTAGCTAACAAGTGCTGAGTGTGTTTCGGGCTAAGTGTGCAGAGTGTCCGGTGTGTGAACACTGAAAATTTTTCTAAGTGTCTAGCGTGTACAATGTAAACAGGAGAAAATTTGGCTAAGTATAAAATTATGAACCGTAGTTGGATACGGATGGCGATTTTGGGTAAGAGGAAGTCATCTCGGAATCGTTATGTTGTGTGTATTGTATGCCTTAGACAAGGTGATCCATGTTGGTGCGAATCGTAGCGAATTCAGCTTTGAAACGGGCTCATTTTGGGTGTTTTTGTTGAAAAAACACTGTAGCAGTATTGTAGCAGTACTGTAGCAGTGTAAACACTATAGCAGCGTATACGCCCGAACACTGTAGCAGCGTGTATGCCTGAACACTGTAGCAGCCGTAAAAAACACTGTAGCAGGCGTAAAAACACTATAGCAAGCATAAAAAACACTGTTGCAGGCGTAAAAACACTGTAGCAGGCGTAAAAACACTATAGCAAGCGTAAAAGCACTGTAGTAAGCGTAAAAGCACTGTAGCAAGCGTAGACGCTAGGAATTTGAAACAAAGTTAGTGTAGACGTTGGGGTTTAGTTTGGTAGCGTAGACGCTCGGGTTTCAGTTTGGCAGTGCAGACGCTGTAAGATTTGCAAGCAAGGTTTTAGGTGGGCCCTCCTTCTAGCGCCAAAAACTATCCCGACCGAAATCGTCGGTGCAAGGCTGGAACGTTACGAGCACCGAAAGATCTACAGACAAGCATAGTCGACCCTGCCTCCGCTTGAGGGCAAGCTGGAACAGACGAAGACAAAGTGCCTTGAATGGTCCACACGCGGATCAAATAAGGACTTCCCCAACGTTTGCCGCTACAACACGTTGGGTTATACGTAAACAATGCACGATAATGTAAATGAGCCTATAAACGTAAACTGAAAAACAAAGAAAACTACAATAAATCTAGGCAAAATGTAAACTTATTTGTATTGAGAATTGATTACAAAGTGCACCGGTCCAAACGCAGTTGTGGCTTTGACACAAGGCGGACGAAAGGCCCCGGCGTGTGCGGGAATGACTCGGCTGGTTCGCAAGGCATGCGGAGCGTAGAGACTGTGTGTACGGCGTCTAGGGCTCTCCAGCGTAAGAGGGTTTTTGAGCTCTGGTCCGCAGCGTAAATGTCTCTTGTGTGCTCTGGGGGCTTTTGCCAACCGCTCCCTTCGACCTCTATTTCATGGAAAAATGGGCCTTTTATAGACGGGTTTTACCGGGGAATTCAGGTTGGGAGACACGTGGGCATATACGCTGGGCGTATACGCTACATCAGGCCGAATTTAATTTACAAGTGTTACATTTGCTGGCGTATACGCCAGGGCGTATACGCTGTGGGGCGGTCGTATACGTTGTGGATGCTGAGCGTAGAGGATGCCAGCGTAAGCGAATAGCATGCCAGCGTAAGCCAAAAATGTACCTAGCGTATACACATGAAAATGCTTCATTTTAAGGTCAAAATTTGATTTTTGGATGCCCAAGAGCTACTAGGAACCCTGGGGAAGGTCTTGGGGGGTCTGGACGCTTAGTTCTAGCATGTTTTGACTCATTTCTGGGGCCCGAAAGTCTCTCTACGCTGGGCCTTACGCCGGGCGTATACGCTGGGCGTAGAGGAATGAATGACCATCATTTGGAGCCCAAAATTTGATTTTCAAGTGCCTGAGACCTGCTGGGAACCTTGGGGAAGGTCCTGGGGGGTCCAGACACTCGAATTTAGTATGTTTTGATGAGTTTTTGAGCCCCGAAAGTTGCNCATACTAGTTATGGGACTAGAAAGACATGTTACTCATGCATAAAGGGCACCCCTCTAACTAAGGTGAAACACCACAAAAAAATTTGGCTNGTTTTCTTTTATCTTTTATGTGTTTATCAAATGGGAACCACACCATGTAAAGACTTAGCTTCCTATTATTAGTTGACAATGGAATGGTAAAGGATCCGTGGAGACACTAATATACCTCAGAGGGTAGAAAAGTATAAAATATGTCAAATCCTCTTGAAGTCATATCCTTGTCTATCCATTTAATCCTTTCAATGTTTGGAAACTACCAAGTTTGCAAGTTCATTATATGGTTCATTTTTAAGAAGGAACCTGATACTTTCGAAATAAGTAAACATCATAGAGTTTTGTGGATTGGTGGATGGTGTGGACTCACTACCTATTATCATGAAAAGAAACCATGTCTTAGTTATCAACATCAAACTTCAAATAGAATCTAGGCATTAGCAATCAAATAACATTATAGTACAAACCACCATCAATTAGTAGCTACAGTTGCACCAAGTCCTAGTGGCAATAAAGAAAGAAAAGGAAAACATAAGAAAAAATACAAATCAAATAAAGTAAGATATAGAAAGAATTATGAAATATTTAAGAAAAATAAAATATCCTAAAAATGATGTAATATAAAAACTGTAAAAAATAGAAAAAATTGAAATACTGAGAAGCAACTTTGATTGTTTCAGCATGGATGGCCATCTCACCCATGACTGAGTTATAAGGAGGAGATTCAAAAAATTAAGCATGATTGTCCATCCATTGAGGTGTTGTTGTTGCTAGCTATCTTAGTTTCATGGAAAGGCTTTATCTGTGGAGTGTTGATGAATAGTTTTTTGTTTGGGCTATCACATTTGTATATTAACATGGCCCCATGGAGAAAGGTTTTTTAGATAATATAAGTTCCCTCCCAAAACGTTTGTAACTTAGTTCATTGTGGCACATGTGTGGGATTCCAGTATAGGACCTTATCTTCTGGTTGAGATTTTACTTTCCTAATTCTAAGGTCATGTTGTTGTTTATTATATGCCTAGTGCACTTCATGAGATGATAGGGCCATCAATGGATTCTCATCTAGCACATTGAGATTCATTAATTTTTCCTTTTATGTTAGGGTAAGATTAAGGTAAAGGTCATAAGCTGTTGATAATGTACGAAGCTTTTCTTGGATAGGAAAAGTTGGTAATTTCCTATACACAAGCTCATCAGAAGAGTAGCCAATAGGAAGTTTCCAAGTGAAGCGATAGGATCAAAGAGCATCATTGATTTTGGTGCTCCAATCACTCTTATATTTACTAATGGTTTTTATTAGTATTTTTGCTATCTTGCTATTAGTAACCTTTGCATGACCATTGGCTTGGGGGTGGTATGGAGTTGTTAATTTATGCTCAACCCCTAAGTGTTGGATGAGTTTCCAAAAAGTGGTTTCTATAAAATGAGTTCAACTATTAGAAATAAGTGCACGTGGCATCCCAAACCTATTTACAAAATGTTTCTGGTTGCAAGCAGAGGCTTATCATAGTCATGATCCCTATGATAGCCATGATGCCTATGATGCCCTCTGTTATCCCTTCTTTCTCTATGGTGAATGTCCCTTTGTTACCCATGCCCTTGGTCTCTACTATTCTAGAGGGATTTGTGGTCATATCTATCCTGCCAATCACCTCCATCATAATCTCTCCCTTTGTGGATTCAATCAAAGTTGGAGGAGGAAGATGATGAGGATGACGAAGGCAAAGAGGAAGGAGGGCTAGCACTAGAATAGTGTATACTACTCCCTCTTCTTTGATCCTTGCCATGATCACCATGTTTATTATTATCATGGTTCTTATCATTGTTCTTTCCTTGATTTCCTCCCTTTGACGTCCCATGGTCATGGGAACTATTCTTTACAAAAATACGGTTATTTATAGTTAACTATAAAGGCTTGTTAAAGATCCCTTCATCGAAGGGAGGGGATGAGAGTAAGTGTGTTTAGAATCCCTCGAGAAGAAATCCTCTCCTTTCTTTTGGCCTAATAGAAACAAAGGGGTTTGTGAAATACTTTCCTTTTGATGCCTCATAGTGAGCTTCCATCTATTGACCTTTCTTTCTTTGTGCCTTTGTGGCATGATAATCTTGGTAGTCATGATCTTGCATGACATACTCTTCATTGAGCCCTATGATGCCTAATCTCATGAGATTATGGAATAACATTGTAGGAAATGATCAATTGGAAGGTAACATAATGTTGCCCTCCATGTCCCTCCACTACATTTGTTCATCATAATGTAGGATGAAGGTAAAATCCGAAATATACTCATCTGGATGAGTATAGCTCACTTTGCATTGTTGGGGCATGGATGGTTTTTGTCCTTCTTGCCTTTGATTGGAGTTGTGCTCGAATAGTGGTAGAGAATCTTCCTTGAAAGTAGAAGCCATGTTAGTTCTTGAGAAAAATAGTGTGCTTTTGTTATTATTATTTTTCTTAATGATTTTGACTTTAAGATTCATTACAACATTCTTGAATAATTTCACTAACTTCCTAGGTAGCACACGTAGCTAGTTGAAGTCCCTAGTAATGACGTTAATGATGAGCAGCGAGTAGTCCCTATGCCCAACCACACAAATCACCAACATTCACTAAGTGATTTAGTTAAATTCTATATACTTTTTCTCTCTAAGCACATCTTATCTAGGCAGTGAATTCAAGGGTGCAATCGTTGTATTTCTAGTTCCACTTGTGAGGTACAATGGTATGGTTAAGTGTAACTAAGGCACATGATTTGTATAACTTTTATATTTTTATCTGTTTCTCCTAAGTGTGAAAATAAAGTAATTAAATGATTAATTAATCTAGAAACTATCTAATGCCTTAACTAATCCTAACATAAGCATCCATTCCCATCCATCGTACACATCATGAACATGTTGTAACATTGCTAGCTTACCAAGTGTAAGCGCTATTAGGATTACCAAGTGTTAACATATGCTCAAGGTGGTCATACTTATGTGCATTAATTAGCCATAATTAATTAATTAATTAATTAAATTCATGAAAGAAAATTGTGTAACAATAGAGTGCATTAAAGTAAATATCATGCTAATTCCAAGTGATGCAAGGTTTATCAAGAAGCTCGTATTTATTGCCATTCACATTGAAGTGTCCAAATACATCAATGCTTGAATCAAGATCTGTACACTTTTGAACTCCTATTGCAGGAACTTAGAAAATATTCTAACTTTCAAAAGAATAAATTGCAAGTGCTCTACTATGTTACTAATCAATGAATGCCTTAAATGTTGTAGGTTCATGCATTTATATAGGTAAGACAATGCACTCCATCGATGCGTATGCATTGATGCATCAAATCATGCATCGACAAGTACACGTTGATGTAGTTGCATGGAAAGGCACATGTCAACAGGATTGCGTTGTCATAGTCCAACCAATGATGACTCATCACCTAGTAATTACAACTTCTATGTGACTAGGTTGACATTAGAAATCACTTTCAATGGTCATAACACATGAGAAACTTTTGAATCACATCGTTTTTTGGTTTGATCCACCTCACATAATGCATTTTCATGACAAACCATTTATTGATTTGAAACTCCAAGATTTGCACATGGTATTAGCATACTTTTTCATAGGATGAATAAATTTTTCTAGGTACAATCTAGTCATCTATATTCTATGCATCTAAGACTTCATGAACTCATCTATTGATGGAATTTGACCTTAACATAAGTTTTTTATTAGTTGAGATACTGTTGGTTTCCTTCCTAAGGTTAACTCTATTAAAAAAAGTCTTTTGGAATAGGACTTTTAAATATTATAGCTAAATTATGTCATGGGTAGGAAGGACACCTAGTTGATTTGATCTTGCTGGATGAAATGTCATAAATGCTCTTCCAAAACTTAATTTACTCATTTCATTTGATCAATTGTTTGGGAATGGTAACTCAAAGACATATAAAATTTTTCTCCATCATCTTAAATAGTTTTAACCAAAACCTCTCGTGGAATGAGAGTTCCAATCAAAAAAATTGTTTGGGAATGGTAACTCAAAGACATCTAAACTTTTTGTCCATCATCTTGAATAGTTTTAACCAAAACCTCTCGTGGAATGAGAGTTCCAATCAAAAAAATTGTTTCTTTACAACCCAAAATACTAAAAGACATGATCAAATAATAATAATGCCACATTATCAAGCATGCATGGTGTTGGTCATAGAATCAAAATAGCATACTTGGAAATCTTAACTACAAGGATGCTTGAAAATCCTTGTACCATGGAAAGTTGAGTAATAAAATCCATAGAAACAGTTACTTATGGTAGCTATGGAATTTTCAAGGGGTGAAGAAAGCCTCCTAGTTTCACATTGGAATAGTTATTCTACTAGCATAGTAGATAACTTTGAACAAAATTGGCCACATTAAATCCCAAATTCACCTAATAGAAGTTGTGCTCCACTAGTGCTATCATCTTTTATGCCCAAAATGGCCTACCTAGAGAGTGCTATGAAATTTATCAATGAGTTGAGGATGTAAGAAACCCCAAGTTGGAGCCTAAATTTTTAATTTTTTGAACATGAAAAAGCCAAAGACTTCACTAAAATTGAAATCATCACCATCCTAGACTAGCTCCAACAACTCTTCAGTACGTTGATCATGAAGTAGTCTATCTTGAAGTTTTTCCTAGACTACATTGGCTACCATCCAAGAGCTATTAGGTTGAGCCACAACCTTCATTAAACATACCTAATAATGACAGCTCAATGCAGTAGTTAGCATATTCTCTCTTCTTGATTAATACATGAATTGAAGGTCAAAATCTTGGAGCAAAATCAACCATTGATCTTGCTTTGACTTCAACTTGAATTGCATGAGTAGATAGCTCATGGTAGTAATTTAAATTTTTACTATCATAGGGCTACCTAGAAGGTAGTGTTTCCATGTGGGAAGGTAGTGCATAATGAAAAATGTATTCTTTTCGTAACCATAACTATTTTGTGGGATTTAGCTTCTTTAATTCATACGTTACAAGCTAATTCTCTTACAGGAGATACCTTCAATTGCCTCATCTAAATCATTAGTATGGAATTTGAACAATTTAGAGAAGTCAAGATGGCCAACATAGGTTGAATTATGAGGATCATCATAATCTTATCAAAATCTTTGTAACACTTTTCATTTCACTTCTAGGGGACATTCTTCTTTTGTAAATTGGTCAAGATTGCATACGTAAGAATCTTTGGATAAACTTTTGGTAATAACTGGTTAATCCTAGGAATTGATGCACCTCATGTATGTCTTTTGGAATAGGCCAAGTGGTAATGACCTTCATCTTCTTTGGGTCTAGTTTAACCATACCTTCACTAATGATGTTATTGAGGAATTTTAATTTTGCTTTTCGAAATTCACATTTATATCCTTACATATAGAATTTATTCTCTTGCAAATTGGAGAATTCCATATTTAGGTGGTAAATATGCTCTTCCATAGAGTGGAAGTACACAAGGACTTCNCTTCATCCCCTTCTATTATGCATACCTAATAGTAACCTTGGCAAAGGTCAAGTCAAAAGAAAACTCAAGTCTTTATGAGCTAATCAAATAGGTTTGACACCAAAGGTACAATATGCCTATTCTTGATGATGAATTTGTTTAGTAGTTTGTAATCATAGCACAACCTTAGCATTCCTTGTTTCTTTCATTGCTAATAATACTAGGGCTTTATATGAATATATTATGGGTTTGATATCATCCTTTTAAATAAGACTTGTAAGTTGCTTCATTAGTTCTTTCAACTTGTGAGTAGTTAATCTATATGCATTCCTAAGAGGGATAGTTTCCAGGAATAGCTCAATTTTGTGATCCATAATACATCATTTCAACAACTCTACTAGCATCATGTTTTTATACCTTTTAAGAACTTCCTGAATCTAGACATTCACCTCATGAGATCTATCTACTTTCCTTAATATTTCCAAGTACATTTTCTAGGATGGATCCCAAGTGATCTTTTTCATCACCATTAAGGATATAATCTAGAGATCATGAAGTATGCTAGTGGCATTTTGTGAAGATGTTTTCACCATGTAGGATGATTCCTCATGTGAATTGTACAACACATCAAGATAGGGTGTCACCAACACCTTTGCCTTCTGTGAGAACTCTTGTCCAAGAATGACTTGGAAGGAGTCAAGTTCTAGAATTGAACAATATAGGTTTCCACTCCATTGTCTAACCTTTGCATCCACTTTCTTCACCATCCCAATGCATTGGTTTGCATGAAACTTAGCTAACTTATAGGATGATGAAGTTACTCCACTCATAAATTATGGGTGTAAGTAATTTCTAGTGCTAGAAAATTGTGCTTGGCATCTATGTCAACCTTGGTTTTGATACTAATTAAGTGTTATGGTACGACCTTAAAAGTATCATACAATATCACCTTTGAGTTCCAAATGAAAAAGGTGAGGATAGACTCAAGATGGGCTACTCCTTAGAGTTCACAATGTTTACGACCATAACATGATTATACACACATATGTTAGTTCATATATTAGGAGCATAACATGTATGCCTTCAATAATCATCTAAGCAATAGGACCAACAAGATGCACATCTGCATAACTATATAAAGTACTTATATGTACATAGAAACATTATTCCTCTTAAGAAAGATAAGACACATTCCTACTCTAATATATCTAACCCAAATCCCCCACTACATGGAGAAAGGGTAATGCTTGAGCTAGAGAGACTAAAGTCTTCCTAATAATCCTACATATCCTTATGACATAGTTCATAAGAGTTATTAAAATGTAGTTCTTTAGGGTGATGGTTAATATTTCATTGAAACTATAAGCATGTCCACACTTCTCTTGGCTTTGTTTTGAAGGAAAATAGCCTTCGAACCATCAACAAGTTATGATTTCTTAGAAGTAGTTATAGGTTATTAAATAGAAAAAGTGTTCATATTACACTAGCTTAGTTATGCATTGATAATATATATCTATAATTTGGTTGTTAAAATTATCTTTGTCAATAAGGAACACAATGTGTGTGTAAAAAAATATCACAACCTCAAGATGAAGAATAAGATTTTTACATCCTCCATTATATTGTCTTACTTTCAACTACATTTATGTGCTTGTGAAGCATAAATGAAAGGAAAAATTTGGTCAAGAGAGAGAGTGTACAGTGGAGGATGCAAAATCCTTATTCTTCATCTAAAAGTTATAATATTTTTAATACACAAATCTTAGTTTTCTTCTAGAGATTACGATATTTTTTTATCATAAATCTTGTTCATTATCAACAAAGAAGATTCTCTTAGCCATATATAAAGCAAAGCTAGGGCATGCTAGTTGGTAGTTAAGGGAGTTATGCATGATTAAGAATTTAACAAAATAATTTTTAGTATTGTATATCATAAACCCACTATTTTCTATATTAAATAAATGCACAAAGTTTTGAAATCCATCTTTCCCACCTAATGTTTATGGTAGATCCATTATTGAAGCTTAAAAAATCATACTCAACATTAAGTATTTTTCTCTCTTGTATATTTATTAAAATTTCTTTGAATCAATTTATTATGAATCATCTTCCATTTGTCTAGTATTTAAAATGAATTGAATTTACTATTATCACATGTAATCTATCACTATGAAAAATGAAGTAGTTGTCTTTACAATGTCTTCTATAGAATAGTAATAGGATCATGCTATCCTCAAAGGTAGTTAGTTAGGTCTTCCATGTATGATTAGTGGAATAGACATTTTTCTTAATTGTAGGAGTCAAACTCAACAATGATTTACAATGGTAGGTATATATGTTTATATTGGGAATTGAATTCTTGTCTTAATGACTCCCAAACAATTAGGTGTTGGCCTAGTGATAAGACTATTGATTTGGAAACTCTAAGTCATGGGTTCAATTCTAGTGGGTAATGCTGAGTTATAAAGTTCTATGTGGATTATATATCTTGGGTTGTACCTATATTTTAGTTATTTTTGGTTCTAACACAACCCCCTCACTTGCCCCTACCAACCCCAACAAACCCCCCACACTCCCACTCTGCCTTCTCTTGATGACTCTCATGGCACCATTAACCAATTCCACTTGTTACAAATAAGAACCATTTGATCTAATTTACCTTCTCAATGGTAAGTTGTTAGCCTAGTGGTAAAACACTTGATTTGGAAGTTCTAGGTTATATGTTCAATTCCAGTGAGCAATGTTAAGTTATATACAGTTCTAATTAGACTATATATCTTGGGGTATACCTATGTTTCACTTATTTCAGGTTCCAACACCTCTTAATTTACCTTTTCCATATTCCTAAAATCTAATATCAACTTTCTTTTAATCAACTAAATAGTACAAATTTGATTGGCCTTTGCAAATTTAGTAATCTTTTTTAAATATGCATATGCACCTATTATATCAAATAAATGCATGAAATTCCAATACTTGTCTTGCTCATTTAATGATGAAAGATTATTTCTTAAGCTTAAAAAAATTATAATCATCATCAAATATTTTCTCCACTCATATATTCATAAAAGTACCTTTGAATCCTATTGTCATGGATTACCCTTTTTTTATCTATACATTCCATCCAATATTATAAATGTAATGAATGCTAATCATAATTTTTTAATATTGATGTAAGATAATATATATGGTATGACATCTTTCATTAGTATAATTAATACTAGACCTCCAAAGATTATAATAGAGCTATTATGAAAGCATTTTACAAAACTAATTTTATGTATAATGATGTATTTTATTTATTTTGATTAGCTCTATAATGGTGCCGAAGTTAATGTAGCAAGTAGTTTCTAGTATCTTATTTAAAGCTTTCATGCATAATATATTGTCCGTTGCATTAATGTCATATTGTTGTTGAAGTTTTCGTGCATTAATGTAACCCTCAAACATATTTCCATAACAAAATATCCGGTTAAGCCCTCTCATTGGCAAACCATGAAATTTACCATTTTCAAAATCACCCAAAATAAGCTCACACATTTAAGTAAATACAGACTTAAAGCATCATCTACAATTCGCTCGATTTTCTCCACGAAAAAAAAAAATACAGACTTAAAGCATCACCTACAAACTACTTAATTTTTAATTTTGTCATTCGAAATTTTATAAACTAATATTGAAACTGTTATTCTTAAAAGTTTTTTGCGCAAATATAGGCAAACAAACCATGAAACTCTTATGGTGACGTTCGTGTTGTATTTGAAAGACGTATATCGGTACTTCAGATGTTGGACGCCATGGGACCATTTTTAAGAGCTTGAGATAATAATAATGCGGCCCTGTACCACAAATACAACTGAAAGGGAAGGAGTGAAAAATCGCGTGCAGACTTACCACCTTGACAAGACATGATAATTGCTTAATTGGTCGACCAGAAGAAAATGTTGGAAAGTTTGGTAGTTTCAGGACATGAATTAACAGCAGCGCCGTGGATACCAGAGATGAATTAGAAGTGGTAATCTACACAATACTGAATATCCTTCGTTGATACGCATGTGCATGCATAAACCATGAACATTGAATGAATTTCATGGGCATTGCATCATGAAGTGGTAGATGACCATAGGGGCAGCCTGTGTATGAATGAAAGAGTTGGCAAAAGAGCATCCTATTCCTATGAAGCGACGCTTCTCTGCCTAACTGTGTCCACCTGTAGCCCAATTCAAACCAGCAGCATCATAGACCCACTCAAGCCTGAGTCCGCCAACAGAAATTTGGAAAACCAGAGCAGAATTGACCTTTTCAAAAACCTGCACCGGTCGTGCTAACATAACATTTACAGTGGATGCCAGAAGCATCAAGAATGATAATTTTTGGCTTTTCTTATGTATTGCCTGTTCACCGATCCTCAATACCATGCCAGCGACTGGCCCAATAGTGTTGCAAGTTGAGGTCTGTGTTCTCGCAGATTCATTGCAGGTTCCTTTTTGAAGACATTGACGGAGGCAAGAGTTGTTCAGGCCGGCGCTGCTGTTTTGGCTGTCTTTGGAAATGCCATTGCAGTTGTACAGGCGCAGTGTTTTCAGTATAGCAGAGCAGAGGCAACTGAATCCGAAATATTTATGATTTTATCAGTCATGGCATTGGCCCTTGGTGTATGTTTGTTGTTTGGAAGTACGATGCAACTTGGCTGACGGCCAACAGTGGAGTTGCATTCCACTTGGTCGGAAATCGGAAGTATATTGTGACAAAACAGCACCTGCAGACAAGCATCATCTAAACAATTATTTAATAAGAGAAGATTCGAAACTGTTATGTTTTCCTACCGCAAGAAGCAGAAAGTTTCATCATCTAAGCATTCAAACATCAAACCATGATGACGATTGCCAGCAACTTGCTAAAACAAAAATCGGCAGCTTGACAATGCAAAGATATTGCTAGAAAAGTGCCATCATACGCTTATTTTCCTTCATTTTCCATAATTCCATCCGCTGCTCGGACTGAGAACATCGAAAATTAATGGTGCAAAGTGCAAACTAACTGCAACGTCGATGTCATTCTCGCCTGCCGCTAGGAATTCCTCCCTTCTGTGCAACATTTGTAGGTGTAGCTCACTTTATTTGTGTGTTTGATTCACAATTTTCTCTCTTTCTCGGTAATGTGTTACATCTTGTTAATTGGTTAAAATGACTACATGAAAAGATAGCGTGATCGCGGAAGGGAAAGTTGTTAGAAGATTTCTCAGGTCGACTTGGTTGGAATGGAAATAGTGATATACAAATATACTGCTTGTATGAACAAGGTGACAACTCTAAAAAGAAACAAGGAAATCAGTTTGCATCATGTCTTTCGAGCAATTTAGGACAGCTTCCTTTTCTAGCTTTTCGCTTCCCATCGGTTGCTAAAGCAGACGACCTAAAACCTAGCTATCACTTCATGATAATTTTTTTCTGGCTTTTATCAAAGAAAATGTCACACGTGTCACGGACAATGTGTGTCCGTTTCCCTCATGAGCATGATGTTGTTGTCTGACCATCCCACTTTGTTCTTCTTTGCAGCGATTAAAATTGAGGGTCTTTGCTCATTTTTCTTAGAAAGGTAAATTTTAGCTTTACCCTTGAATTATGTAGGGCAAATTTTATTATACTTTTTCTAAGGTAAAATGAAAAGTATCATAGTACTTAAAGAGGATTTGAGATTTGAAGGGATGAAACAAGTAATGAACCTAGTATTTTATTATTAAAAGTAAGGAAAGTATAAGAAAATAAATTTTGGACAATCTAGTTAAAGGTCATTAAAAGCAATATTGTATAACAAAATTGTAATGAAACAAAAAGTAGAAAGGACCTATAGAAAAACACTCTTAAAAAAGAAATCCCAATGTAGGAACAATAAAATGCACTTCATGTAGTCTTGGAATGAAAGTTTCTTAATAGAATGCAAATGAAATTATCATTGTAGAATGCAATGCTTGAAGTATATTGTAAATGAGTGTATGTACTTGACATTAACTTCATGCCAATAATATAAACAACAAGTTGTAATATCAAAAGTACCCCAATAAAATTTATTTCAAACCAAAAATTAAATCACTAATAAAAATTGTTGACTATCACTATTATTATCACATGACACACAACCAATACAATCCTTTGTATTAGTGCCATGCCAGAAATATTATTAATAACACAACTAGCAACATTCACTAAATTTTATAGGCACACATATTAACCTAAGATTGGATTGGATACATGTTCATTGTTAATACAATTATTGGCCTTCTTATGGCCTATTAAAAACATTCATGCCCTTCACTAATGATAGGGAGTTTTTGAAAATGCCCTTCCTTTACTACAAAAAAAATTTCAATGAGCCTTCTCCTATAGGATAGCATGGTTCAAAAGGGCTGAGAATGGCTGAATTCTTTTACCCTACTTCTTTTCTTCCATGCATAGAAAAATTTATTTAAGCATGATTGTAACTAGAGACAATTCAAAAAACAAGAAAAACAAAAAAAACAAAAGATACAACTACAGAGAGAAAAATGTTTTTGTTCCTGAATATAATCAGTAGTTATTAGGTTAATTGGTATAAGGGGTTGTTGGGTATAGATGGGATTGTGGGTAGGTTGCTAATTTGTTAAAATAGTTTCTTTTAGTTTTTCTTATTTTAGATATGATTGTTATTAGCCCTTTTTTTTCCTTNCTTTACAATTGATATTTTGAACAAATAGTGAAGAAAAATAATTGTTAGCATGGAGGAAGATCTTAATCCTAATAAAATTTACATTAATTTTCAATATCCATGTTTGAACTTAAAATACAAAAAGGATCTGAGATAAAAGAGCTATGACTTACTTGATGTGTGTGGGTTCCTCCAACATGAAGCCCATGTCACATTAATATAAATAAATAAAAAGGAGGGGAAGGAAGGCTACCTTCTAACCCAACCAAAATTAGCTGCCTACATTGGCTACTAGGATAGGCAACATTCAACAAAGGTTGCTTAAGTTAGGTAGCACAAGGCATTTCCCTTGGCTATAAATCCAAGGGAAATGGCAAATGGGTGTAGGGGTAGATGAGAAGCTAATGATTAAAGTGACAAAGAGAGGCTAAAGGTAGAGACACACAAATAAGCCTTGTGAGCTTGGGTTTCTAGGAATTTTTCCTAAAGGGGTATGAGATTTCTCCTTGTTATTCCAAGAATATTTTTCTTGAGGGTATGTTTTAATTTGTATACCTTTAGTAATTGACTAGAGAGATATTTTACTACTATTTATTAGTGGAAGAAGATTTTTTTTGGAGTTTTCTCAAGGAAGGATGAACCACAAGAGTCCTTGTGTAATTGGATGTTATTATTTTACACTTTACTTTCACTGTCTACTCTACTAGTTTATATCCTACTTCTAACACACAAATGGGAAAATACTACACAAGCTAGTTCTTGGTGTTGTGCCTACCTTTTCCCCAACAACTGGTATTGGAGAGTCAAGTTGGAGATCACAAACAACAAAATGGCACTGTAGTAGCTCAACACTATAGCCCGTGGAATTTGCTACAAAATTTGTAAGTATTTCTATGTGTTGTTATGGCAAACACTAGCAATAATAGTGGAGTTGGTAGCATGGATATAAAGATTGGTAGAATGGTTTGTTTGAATTTTGAAAATTATTAGTTATGAAAGGGGAAAATGGAAAACCTTCTATACTATAAAAAGTGTTATGCTCCTATCACTGGTAAAAAGCCAGCAACAATGGATTATGAGGAGTGGAAAATGATATATAGGCAAGTTGTAGGGTATATTTGCCATTGGGTGGATGATAATGTTTGTCATCTTATCTCCACAGAAAAATCTACCAAAAGTCTATGGGATAAGTTAGAGGAGATGTATGCCAAAAATACGAGAGGAAATAAAATGTACTTGATAACAAAATTGATGAACACCAACTACAAAGAAGATAGTCCCATATCTAACCACCATAATGAGATGTAAGATATTATGAATCAAATTGTAGATTTGAAGATCAACTTTGATGAAGAATTATAGGGTCTGATAATTCTTGGTTCCTTGCCATAAAGTTGGGAGACATTTAGAATGTCAATAACAAACTTAGCCCCAAATGGAGTTGTATCGTTCAGCCAATTAATAGTAATCTCTTGAATGAAGAAATTAGGAGAAAGATGATGGGCTCCACAAGTTCTAGTTTTGAGACATTGGTTACAAAAAACTAGGGGAGGATCCATAGCAAGACTCCACAAAAGCATGGAAATGCTACAAGCAAGTCCAAATCCAAAAAGAAGATTGAGTGTTATTACTATGGTAAGAAGGGGCACATGAAGAAGAATTGTAGAAAGCTAAAGCAAGAGTAGCAACAACAACAACAACCAAATGAGAATGTTCAAGATCCAACTTTAGTTATCAATTAGGATGTTTACATCCTCAGAGACATGAGTGATGCTGATACTATCAATTTGGCAACCCAAGAAATGGATTGGGTAATTGATAGTGGTGCTTTTATTCATGTGACATCCAAAAGAGACTTCTTCTCATCCTAAACTCAAGGAGACTATGGTGAAGTAAATATGGGAAATGATTATTCAAACAAAGCAGTAGGCATTGGAGATGTTTGTTTAAGGACAAGTACTAGTTGTAGACTAATTCTAAGAAATGTCAAACATGTTCCAGATATTAGATTGAAATTGATATCTAAGATGACATTGGATAATGATGGCTATGAGAACAACTTCAAAGAAGGATATTGGAAACTCTCCAAGGGTTCCTTGCTAGTAGCTAGAAGAGAGAAGTAGCATTCTTTGTAGATGATGCAACCACATATCATACGAGACATCATCAATGTGGCAAAGGATGAAGTGACAGTGGAGCTATGGCTTAAAAGGCTTGGCCACATTAGCCAAAAGGGGCTAGATATCCTAGCTAAGAAGAATATACTTATGAAGGTGAAAGGCAAGCATTTGAAGAGCAATGTAGATTGTTTTGCTAGAAAGTAGCATAGAGTCACCTTTAAGAGCTCACTTCCACATAGAAGTAAGCATGTTTTAGATCTGGTGCATTCTAATATTTGTGGTCCTATGCCAACAAGATCAATTTATGGGACATACTACTTTGTCACATTAATTAATGATCACTCTAGAAAGGTGTGGTTATACACCTTGACAACAAAAGTCTAGGTGGTAAATGTGTTCAAGAAATTCCATCTAAGTGTAGAAAGAGAGATTGGTAAGATGTTGAAGTGTATTAGAATAGACAATGGAGGTGAATACTTGGGAGCATTCTCTGAGTATTGTAAGAGTCATGGTATCTGCTACTAGAAGACTCCTCTAAAGACTCCTTAGCTAAATGGTCTAGTTGCAAGGATGAATTGGACTATTGTGGAAAAGTCTAGGAGCATGTTGTCACTTGCAAAGTTACCGAAAACCTTTTGGGGAGAAGTGGTGAAGACAGATGCTGATTTGATAATATTTCTCCCTTAGTTCCTATGGATGGAGATATTATAGAGATAGTATGGTGTAATAAAGATGTCTCCTATGATCATCTAAAAGTGTTTAGTTGTAGAGCATTTGTGCACATCCCAAAGGATGAGAGATCCAAGATGGATGGAAAAACTAGGGAATGCATCTTTCTGGGATATGGCAATGATGGCTATAGATTCTTTGATAATATTACAAAGAAAATAGTTAGAAGTCGAGATATTGTATTCTTTGAAGATTTATTTATTAGAGATATTAATAAGGAGATCTAGAAACTAGAGCAAAGTGATAAGGTGAATCACAATCCTATCCTTCCACCTAAATCACATAATCAAGATGGAAATGAACAAGAAGTTACTCAAGCTTCCATAGATGATGGTCAACAATAAAGTCAAGATGCAGTTAAAGTACCATTGAGGAGATTAGCAAGAAGTCACTAGCCTTCTAAAAGTGTCCTCCTAATGAGTATGTGGTGATGACCAAAGGGGGAGAACCTAAAAGTTATGACGAGGAGTGGATCAAAGACAAAGAGGAGTGGATCAAAGCCATGCAATTATAAATGCACTCATTAGAGAAGAATGACATATATGAGTTGGTAGAATTACCAAAAGGAAGAAAAGAATTGAAGAACAAGTGGGTGTACTAGCTAAAGGCTGATGGAGATGAAATAAGATATAAGGTGAGGTTGGTTGTGAAAGGCTTTAATCAAAAGCAAAGCATTGACTTTGAAGAAATATTTGCACTAGTGGTGAAGATGACATCCATTAGAATGATTTTAAGTTTAGCTGCAAGTCTAAACTTGGAGGTTGAGCAAATGGATGTGAAGACTACCTTTCTCCATGGTGATTTAGAGGAATAGATCTATATGGAGCAAACGAACTAGTTCAAAGTCAAAGGAAAAGAAAACATGGTGTGCAGACTAAAGAAGAGTTTGTATGGATTAATGAAAGCACCTCAACAATGGTATAGGAATTTTGAGTCTTTCATGATATAGTATGACTACAATAAGACTATTGTAGATCATTGTGTGTTTGTGAAGAAATTTGTAGATGGAAACTTCCTTATCCTCCTACTTTGTGTAGATGTTATGTTGATTGTTGGCGAGGATATCTAGAAGATCAAGAATTTGAAGAAGTATCTTAGCAAATGTTTTACTATGAAATATTTGGGGCTAGCTAAGCAAATACTTAGTATGAGGATTTACTAGGATAGAAGTTCCAAGAAAGTATGGTTTTCATAAGAGAAATACATTGAGAAAGTGTTGGAGAGGTTCCACATGAACCAAGCTAAACTAGTAGCTTCACCGCTTGCTAATCACTTCAAGTTGAGCAAGGAGCAGTGCCCTTCCATAGAAAAGGAGAAGGAAGAAATGAGCAAGATTCCATATTCTTTAGTAGTAGGAAGTTTTATGTATGCTATATTTTGCACAATACTAGACATTTCTTATGCAATTGGTGGTGTGGGTAGATTTCTCTTCAATCCAGGAGGAGAGAATTAGGCTACAGTTAAATGGATTTTTAGGTACCTTTGAGGAACCTTCAAACTCTCACTTTATTTTGGAAGTGGAAAGCTTGAACTAGAGGGCTATTTTGATGCTAATCTGGTTGGAGATGTAGACTCTAGAAAATCCATCTCGGGTTATCTAATAACCTTTACAGGGGTGCTATGTCTTCGTAATCAAAGCTACAAAAATGTCTTACACTTTTAACAATGCAAGAAAAGTTCATTGTAACTACTAAATCTAGTAAGGAATTACCATGGATGAAGAAATTTGTACAAGAGCTTGGGTGTAAGCATGATAGGTATATCTTGTACTGTGATAATCAAAGTGTTATACATCTTAGTAAAAAAATGCTTCTTTTTATTTAAGGTTAAATCATATTGATGCGAGGTATCACTGGATACAAGATGTATTAAATTCCAAACAATTGGAACTTGAGAAGATTCACACAAGTGAAAATGGTTTGGATATGATGACGAAAAGCATATCTAAGGATAAGATTAACATCTATCAGGAAATTATTGGAATGGCTATGCCCTTCATGTAGTTAGGAGGAGGCATTTGATGTGTGTGGGTCCCTCCAACATGAAGCCCATGTCACATTTAATATAAATAAATAAAAATGAGGGGAAGGAACGCTACTTGCTAAGCCAACCAAAATTAGCCACTCACGTTGGTTGCTAAGTTAGGTAGTCAAAATTAGTTGCCTATGTTGGCTGCTAAGTTAGGCAACCAAAATTAGCTGCCAAGGTTGGTTGCTAAGTTAGGTAGCATTGAACAAAGGCTACTTAGGTCAGGTATCATAGGGCATTTCCCTTGGCTATAAATCCAAGGGAAATGGCAAGTGGATGTAGGGGTAGATGAGAAGCCAATGACGAAAGTGAGAAAGAGAGGCCAAAGGGAGAGACACACAAATAGGCCTTGTGAGCTTGGGTTTCTAGGAATTTTTCCTAAAGGGGTGTAAGATTTTTTCTTGTTATTCCAAGAATATTTTCTTGAGGTTGTGTGTCAATTTTGTATACCTCTAGTAATTAACTATAGAGACATTTTTATATTCCTACTATTTATTAGTGGAAGAATATCCTTTTTGGAGTTTGCCCAAGGAAGGATGAACCACACGAGTCCTTGTGTTATTGGGTATGATTATTTTGAACTTTACTTCTACTATCTAATCTATTAGTTCTTATCTTACTTTTAACACATAAGTGGAAAAATACTACACAGGCTAGTTCACAATGTTGTGCCCTCCTTTTTCCCAACATTAATACCAATATTTGTTTCAAGGTAAGAAAGTAGTACCACTAGTGGAAGATCTTCATCCTTTCACTTGTTATTAATCTTGTGTTGAGAATCTTTACCATTAACTATAATCTTCTTGTTGACACTAGTTTTAATATTTGAGTTAATAGTATTTTTGTCAAATAAAGGAAATTTTGCCTTATAAGCTATCTATCCAGGTTGTTTAATGTCTCTAATCCTAGCAAAAATATATATAGGAGCTTCTATCTTCTCTTCTCTAGATTCTTTATTGCCATTGGATCATTCTTGTCATCGATATTAACTTGATTTTTCATACCCTTAACTTCATATTGTTTTTTTTCTTCAACTTCAACATATTTGTTTCTTTAAAATGTTTTTTCTTGAGCAAAAATGGATAGGCATTAAACAAATGTCCTTCACAATGACAAAAGTTGAAAAAATTAGGAATGTTATAATATTTAATATTTTGAATGTAAGTCTTTCTTCTTTCATATAATACTAATTCTTTTTTATGATTATGAAGGTTGATTTCAACAAAAAATTATCTATCAAAATCAAAAGTTATAGAAATAAACTTCATATGCTTAATGGGACCAAGAAAACAAATAATTTGTTGCCTAGAAATCAATGAAGATTATATAGCTTGATAAAACATGAAACTTCAGTGTATTCTTTAGATTGAACATAAAAATCTAGGGCCCACTTATGAATGATCAACACTACATGCTTATGTTTAAAATATTCTATATTTAGAGCACATTATACTATTGAAGGATTGAATAACTCAACAAGTAGAATAAAATGAGAATAATACCTAGCATGACGGACTTGTATGTCATGTTTTTTAGTCACATCATTTAACTTCAAAATGAAACTTCAATTATGATACAGGTAAATCAAGTTTGAATCAACACATATTGTGATGATTATTCAATAACCAATGACTCATATACATCATTAGGAAGAACAAATTCAAATGTTTTAGTAGCATCAAAATTACTAAAAGAAGGCATTTCAACTTTTTTCTTACTAGCTTATAAATTTGCATTTTGAGAATCAATAGAAATTTTGGCATTAATAAAATTAGCAAAAATTTTAACATTGGTTCAATAAGTTGGGAATAATATAGAATCCTTCATAGGGGAATTGTAAGGAAATCAAATCCCTTGGAAAAAAATTGAAAAGAAAAAAATTAGATGCACTAGAAAAACATCCATCAACTTAAAAAATTAATTTCATTGAAGAAACATTTGATCCATTAAAAAAAACATAAGATTTGCTAAAACATCAAATTTGTTGAAAAACATAAGATTCCATCCAAATAATATAACAATTTATCATTTCTTTTGAAGAAAAAAAGGATAGGACAAGGCCTTAAGCGTTTGACACTTAGCCAATCATCATGACATTTCTAAAAAATAAAAACTCTTTTCATTTACCAACAATGAGGTGTTAGCCTAGTATTATGGGTCTTGGCTTAGTAACCCTAGGTCATAGGTTTAATTTTGCTAGGTAGCACTAAGGTATAAACTTCTATAAATCTTGGGGTGTACCTATGCTTCAATTATTTAGGGTTCCAATACCCCTTATAATTTTTTTAAAAAAAATTCATAAAAAGTATTCTCAAACTCAATGGAAAGATCCAAAATTTTGATTTCAAATTTCTAGTTCTTAAAATAAGAAAATGGTGTTAGGATAAAGTGAAGATATGATGTTGACATAAAAAATTTGTAAATTTTTTAAAAGCAAATGGAGTACTTTTAAAATTCTTTTTATGGAATTTTTTAAATTCATAACTTGGTGTTGCCCACTAGAATCAAACCTATGACCTAGTTTCTAGGTTAGGGCTCCTACCACTAATCTAGGAAATAAGTAGTTCTTTATTGGTATTCTTACAAATATGGCTTAAGACATTCTGCACACTTTCCCATCCAAGCTTACATTTGATGAGATTTTGTATGCATTGTACAAAGTGAGTTAGGGCTTATATTAATAAAATCCTATGTTTTAGAAGTGCATATTGTAAGGGCTCACTAAAGTATTAAGACTTGATCTAAGAGGTCCAATCTGTAATTTTAAAAATAACTTACATAAATTTGATATAAAAATCCAACATCTTTATAAGGTTGTTTAATTCATAGCAAAATATTTTAAAACTTCTTTTATATTAGTGGCTTTTTATGAAACTAAAATCATTTTGTATATTTACCTTAAATATTCCTTTTTCTTTATAAATTGCATGCTTTTCTTGTACTTTTTCATGCTTTTCATGCATGGGAATTTGAACTATACTAATATTTTTAGGGGTGCATCTTCTTGAATCCCTTCATTTTTTGTTTTTCTATCCTTTTTACTTTTTACGTTGACTTGTTAGGAAAATTCAAAAATTACAGATCTATATCTATCTCAACTCAAGGTCTATCCTTTTTACTAGTTTTTCTTTTCCTTTGATTCACTAGCCAATAAGAAGTAGCTAGCCACCATAATCCTCTTTGTATTTAATCTAAGTATTATTATGTTAATGTTTATATATACATATGATAAATACAAAAATTAAATTTTCAAATGTTGGGGTAGCTCATTGGGTGTGAATGCCTATGTATATATCTAATAGAAGGTTCATATTCAATCATATGTCTTAGTCCATTTATCATAATTCTTGGATCTTGTTTTCATAAATTATGCCAATTAGTATTTGCTCATAGTGTGTTTCTTAGTTTGATTATTGAAGTCTTTATTTAAGTGGTTGTAAGTAGATGCAACTAGGATTCGACAATCGAGATTGAGATTCATTCCTAACATATTATAATAATTCAACTTAGAATAGATTTCTATTTAAAATATTTTACTTTATTTTAATTAATTAGTAATTTTATATAGTGTTATCATTTACATTTCACATTGTATTAGTCATGGTAGAAGGAGGGAATCAAGATCTTGAGCATAAATTATGATTAACTTTGTAATCATAGTAGTTAATTAACTTGATTTACCTAGCAATTAACTTGTGTATATAGAAATATGATGAAAGTTTGATAGAGCATATATTCATCACATTTATAAATTTACTTCTCTTACAACTATAGTTAGCTATTGGTTTAGATAATTTCTACTTTTTTTTTAGTAATCTTTCATATTAATAATCATGGATTAGATAATATCAAGAATCATATGTCTCAACCATACTTAAATATACAATACAAACTATAATAACTTGGTGTTTTGAACCTAGGATCTTAGGTTTGGTATTTATTTATTATGCTTGATTCTTAAGTATAAGGTTGTCTTTTATTAAAATATATTAAAATAAAAATATATATATTAAAAATAGTATTTTAATAAAATATTTGTGAGGGATGTGAAAATCCCAAAATAATTGTAATATAGGTACACCCCAAAATGCATAGTCTGATTTTAACTTTATAACTCAATAACACCCACTAGAATCAAACCCATAACTTGGAGCTATCAAATCAAGAGTCTTTTCACTTAGGTCACCCCTCATGGTTCTAGGCACTAAAAGAGTACTAATAAAAGCAAAGTGAAAAGTTTATAGGATAGTAATCAAGTTTGCTAACTTACTTGATATTAAACATTGGGTAGGACAAAAAAGGCATGACTATCAAATTAGTGTGGTAGAAATGAGAATGTTTAGATTGATGTTGAATGTTATGAGAAGAGATAAACTACATAGCAAAAATATTAGAGGAAGACTTAAAATAGCTTCTATTTTAGATAAGAAACAAGAATGGTGGCTTAGATTATTTAGGTATGTATAAAGAAGATTAGAAAATGAGCCTATAAAAAAGGTTGCTACATTAGTATTCTAAGAAAGCCACAAAAAATAAGACCCAAAAAGGCATGAAAGAAAATAATTGAAGATGATTTGGAGAAATTGCAAATAACCAAATATCTAGCTCTTCATAGAAATGAATGACAAAAAAAAAAAAAAAACTTTTCACTTATCCAACCATATTTTGTTAGGACAAGGCTAGGATGATGATGACCTAATATTACATTCTATTGTGTCTAGTAATATTTGCTAATGGTTTGTCAATCTTAAAGATTTTTGGTAGAGTTTCTACAGTAATTTTTTTTGGAAATTCTAAAATGGTTGAGAAATCATTGGATTTTAAAGTTTTTATGGATTAGCATAATACTTTTATTATTAGGGAATGAAAAGTGGATTTTGATCTATATTCTTTTGATTATTCTAATATTCCTTGGCACAATGAGTCAAAAACCTTACTAGATAGTGTGAAACATACACATTATTTTGTAGAGACTGATTTATAGTAGAAAAAGACATAATTAAAACTCAAGTTTGATAATCAATGTTTTTCTCAAAAAATTTAATATTATGATTTATGAAAATGTTTTAGCAATTGTCATCATGAAGGCCATCTTATTGGAATTTGTTCTATTCTTAATAAAAAGTGCTTTACAAGGAAAAGAAACAACAATTTTTAGAAAATGAAAATAATGGTAAATTTTAGTTGGCATAAATAAAATATTCTTCAACAAGTTCTCACCATTCAACTAACTCTTTTAATTCTAAAGATGCTAGTAAACTTGTAATATCTAAAGAGAATTTCTTTTTAGGAAAAAAAAAAAAGATTTCAATAGGTACTAGCAAGGAAAGTACTAATGTATATGGATTTTACTTGGTGCAACGTAAAAATAAGAGACTTGCAATTACTACTTTTAAATTTAAAAACCCCAAACGTATCTCATTCTCTTTCTACTTCTACTCCTATTCCAAATGTTTTTTTCTTAATCAAATAATGCTTTTTCACTTATTAGTAACATGGATTGTGAGACAAATGTTAATCTTGAAAAATCAGGAAAGGGGGTCTCCTCTCCCACATCTTAATGTTAGGTTTATCATGGAATTTTTGGGGCCTTTTTGATAGGTCCCAAGCAAAGATTGCCATGGAATATCTTCAAACTAGCATTTCTCTTCAGATTTTCTTTTCCTACAAGAAATTAAGATTTTATCTCATGATAAAAGTTTTTTTGTTAAATGAATTTTAAAAAATTGCATTGTTTTTTCTATTTCTTGTGAAGTTAATAAATGAGGTTTTGCTATTCTTATTAATAAAAATTAGATTGGAAATATTTTGAATTCTAGCTTTAACAATTTTAAAAGAGTCATTTGGATTATTTTTCATAGTGAAAAAGGTATCTTTGAATTTTGTAATATTTATGCTTATAATAATTTGAAGGATCAATTAAAGGTTTAAAAATATATTTTATCTCTATCTATAATTCCTTGGATTATTGGAGGTGATTGAAATATGGTTGAAATTCATTTAGATAAACTTGGTGTTCTTTCTCCTAATGTATCTTCTTAAGAAAAATAAGATTGGTATAATTTTAAAGAAAAATATTTTGTTTATGATGTTAGCTCTTTATTCTCATCTCATTCAAATGAGAAGCATTATACTTGGTGCAATTATCAATAAGGAAACGGTAAAATTTATTGTTGACTTAATAGATTTTACATATCTAATGTTGCCTTTTAAAATCTTGTAAGAAAAGTAGAAGTGCATACAAATGCTACTTTGTTAGATCATTTTCTTATTAGCATTTTTCTCTTTGGTATCAATTCTTCATCCTTTTGAAATCATGAGCTTATTTATATCAATGTTAATATATTCATAGGATCAAGTGGAAAAAATATTTTGAAGTCTTGATAGAATGTAGAAAAAAGCCTACCAGTGATATTAGGTGGATTGACTGGTAACAACAAACTACTTGTAGAGTAAACAAATATGCTAGATGGTTTAGAAAGCAATTTTTTGAGTTTAATCATCAATTTGAAGAAGATCTTGTAAAATTTGTAAAGAAAACGCTAAAACACCTCAAGGAAAATTCATGTCATGAACAAGAAAGCCTCAAGAAAGGTTGTTTAAGAGTCATTACAATAGCCAATGTAGCCATGACATCACTTCAAATTCTTGTCATTTCATTTCAACCCTATTTTACCATCATGAAGACTCCTTGGTATGATTCGAAAGCTACAAAATCAAATGTAGAGAGGGAAGTGTTAGTGATGAATCTGCGATGGTGTTTCACATTCTTTATTGATATCTTTCAGGTTAATCCTCAAAACATCAAAAAAGAGGGGCTAATGAAATACATAAAAAAAATTCATGTCTCAAATAAGAGAGCTTAGTAACCAAATTTTTGCCATTAAATTTGATCAAATTCAAGAGCAAACATAAATGCCTTGATTTCCCTTCAAAAATGTTACCTTATGATCTTTTTTTAGCAAAATTATAGACTATTTTAACATGTAAAATGAAATTCATGGTTCATATTGTCAAAAAAGCTATGAATTTCATTATGCTATCATTTTTGAGTTCAAAATTTTTAAATGTTGTCAATTTTAACATAAAAAGTCAAAACCGCTAGTGGCAAATACGTTGCAGTTTTAGGTCATGAAAATAACCAAAAATGTTGTGTAGCTATTCAAGACACATGCTAAGACATAATTAATGTAAGAATAGCAAATCAGAGGCCTATTTAAGCCAAATTGAACACCATTTTTAGGATCTTTTAGAGAATGCATAGAGACAATCTTTTCAACACATAGGAGAGATCTTTTTCGCATAAAAGAGAGACCTATTTTGGCAATTTAGCAGAGAAACTATTGTGGATTTTACAACCTTTAGAAGCATTTCTTAACATTGATTACTAAGAGTAGAGAGAACCTATCAAAGCATTTATTTTGGAAGTAGATTAATTGGGATAGATAAGTGTAGATTTAGTTGCAACACACACCCTACTTGTCTACAATGGATCTTAAACAATATTTTTGAGAGATCTCTAAATATTTTGTATGCTTAGGCTATAAAAGCCATGACTTGTACTCTCTAAACCTTTGTTTCACAACAATTTTTATAGCATTTTGATATAAAGTTTGTAGTTTTGTTTTGGTCATATCATTTTCATTTCGCTCTCCATTCTTGGTTCAACGTTGAACCTTGTCTTTACATGTTTTCACTGGTAATATACTTTTCAAGTCCTTAGGTGATTAACAAAATTTCCTAAGATGCCCCAGATCCTTCTGAGGCCCATGGATTTTTGGTTTAAAACTAGTTCATATTGATTATTTTGAGTTTTTAGTATTGTTTTTTTCTATCATTATAAATGCAAATTCTTTTAGACTAGAAACCCTTTGATTTTGAAACTCAAAAAGCCTTGGCTAAAGCTCACTATGCTAAAAAATGTTGGGGTACTTTTAAAACTAAAATTTCTTTCACTAAAAGTTACATGGGTTAGCTAAAAATTAAAGATGAACCTTGTAAGGAATTTTTAAAATTTTAAAAGAAAAGGATCAAGTACCTAAATTGGAATCATTTTATATAAATGATTCCATCATTAAATATCTTGAGACTATTAATAGCTTTTTAGAAAATTAGTTTCTTCTATTTTTTAAAGGTTTTAGCAAGGAATCCTTTCAAGCCTCTAGTATGCATATTTTTCATCTTATAATAGAAGCACATTAAAGTATTCTTGAAGCAGAAATTATAGCAGAAGAAATCAAAGTAATGACCTTTAGTTTAGCAAATGGTAAATATTTAGGTTTTGGTGGTTTTCTTATTAAATTTTTAAAGAAGCATTAAAACATCATTGAAGATTATCTCTTTCATGTTTTTCGAGAAGCCATTAACAAAATTATTCTTGGTAAAAATATTAATAAAGGTGTGATTTGTATTCATCCTCAAAATGAACATCTTTTACATATTAGTAGTTGAAGGCCTATTACTTTTCTTAATAATATTTCTAAAATTTTATCTAAATATATGGCTTGTTGAATTTAGAAAGGTATTGAAGAAATCATCAAACTTGAGCAAATTGGTTTTGTTAAAGGTAGACATATTTTAAATAATGTTATTATAGCTTGAGAGAGAAAGCAATGACCTTCTAGTCCTAATCAAGACATTGCTTTCAATTATGCCAAAGCTTATGATAGGATTGAATGAAATTTCATTATTTATTGTCTCTATAAACTAGGATTTGATAATTATTTTATTCAACTTGTCCATACCTTGCTCACTAATGCTAATGATCAAGTTGTTACTAATTTTAGATTACGTTTTTCTATTTTTTCAATGGTTAGTTCATTAATTTTTTCCTCTATCTCTCTATCCTTTTATTATTGCTATAGATTTTCTTTTATATAATCTACATTATGATCTACAAAGGAATTTCATTAAATAAATTTCAATTGTTGATTAGGGTATACAATTTCTTGAAATGCATTTTGTAGATGATTCTTTTTTAATGATAAAAAATTCTCTCTAGTATATCAATACTCTTTTAGCTAGAGTGGAGGATTACTACATATTAGTTGGCTCTTGGATCAATTGGCAAAAATATGTTATTTATTGTAATGACAATATTGTTGAGGGGGTTAATCTCAAGTCCTTAAAAATCTTAAAGAATGATTTTATCTTCAAAATTTTAAAAATACCTTTTTCTTTTGAGTTTAATCTTACTATTTTGTAGAATTATGTGGTTGATAAAATTAAAGAAGAGCTTGATAAATGGAAAGAAAAAAATATTCAGCCTTACTAGCAAAGTTTTAGTTAGTAAGCAAATGCTTCAATTAACTTATGTTTATTACCCTAGTTGTTGGGATCCTTCTAAAAATTTTTATGAGAGAATTAATTGAATTATCCATTGGTTTCTTTGGTTTGGTAAGTAATAGAGAAAATATTTTTCTAGAGTTGCTTAGGATATTTGTACTAGTAGCAAGAAAGATGGAGGGCTTTTGGCCTCATTAATTATTATAACTAGGGTATTTCTCTTATAGTAAAATGGATTATAAAGTGATTTAATAGAGATAATATTTGGATGCTCCTTTTAAGAGATAGACTCATGCAAGAAAAACCTAATAATGATAACAATTAGTATTCTAATAACTTTATTTACTATCTTATGTTTTCTTAGGCAATTTCTATTCCTAGTTTTCCAATTATTATACTATCATATTACATTTTTAGAAGATATGCTTAAGTGAATTAGCCCATAATGACTTCCTTTTAATAAAGGAGCTTGGGCTATTAATGAATCTAGATTATGTATTACTTAAAACAAATTTAGTATAACTATAGTTTCTTGTTTATGTATGCATGATAGATGGATTACTGAGAATGAAGCTTTTAATTTGAATGGTTTGAATTGAAAGAAAGAAAAATTAATTTCTAATCTTGAGAATTTATGTAAAGTTGACAATAATTTGCATTAGATTTTTTTAGATATTTTTTAGAAGGATGGAAAATATGTATTTCCTTTTAACTTGAAAGTTTTTTTATGAGATTATTAAAAAGAATGATTTTATCCATAACAAATTCAATAAGGCTTGGAAAAGCAATTATCATTGTAGTTTTGGATGAGAAAAATAAAAGCAATTATCATTTGAAGATATTCTATATTTTCTAAAATTTGTATTTTTTATGATGTCATATTCATCAAGGTCTTCCTATTAGCACTTTTCTTAAACATATGGGAAATGTTTCACTTCAATATCCTCTTTATAGAAGTGAAGACTCATTTTCTCATGTTTTTAAATTGTTTTATTAGTTAGCATGATTAGAAATGGATATCCATAATTTATATTTAACCAAGCATCAATGAAGTCATTCTTGGTGATTTGTCTCCTTTGTCTACTCAATTTCTTTGCATTTGGAATTGTCTTAGACCACTTTTTTTCTATTCTATACAAAAGATTAAGTGTGTAGTTATTTTCTAGCAATAAGAGCATAACTATGACATCTCTTCAAGTGTCAAATACTAGATTCTTAAAAAGGTTGTTTATTTAGCTACAACTTCAAGCAAAAGAGCTCCTAGTTAAGGTTAAACAATTAATTTATTTTCTATAGTATTAATTTATTTTTGTTTTGGAGGCTTAAGGATGAGAAGCATTCAACTTTTATTGCTAATTTTTCTTTAACTTTGATTAATGTATTATTTTTCTTTAGAAAGAGTTTTCTACTTTTATTTACAAGTACAACTTTAGTAAGAAGTGAAACCTTGTGAGGATACTTTTGAATAAGAAAAAGGCTTGATCCTTTTCCTACCACAAAAGGAAGGTTTTTAGAAATGGTTGTGAGGATGAAAATGTAAAAAGACATTCCCAAAACCATTGAGCTTTTTCTTTAAACTCTCTCTTTGATGATTTAATGCACTCTAAATTTTTTTAAAATAATGTTATTTATTTTTTTGGATACAAAACCTCCTAGTAATATATGCTAATATAGTTTAATATATCTCTTATGCTTATGCCTATGGTTATGCATCTGGAGGTTTGAACCCTTGATTCCTTGTTCACATGTAATTAATTTATGATTTGTGTATGATGGTAAATTTAGTGTTATAGGGTTTGGGGGTGTGTGTGGTGTGGTTGGTATGGGTAAATGAGGAGTTGGAACCTTAGAATAATTGTAATATGGGTACACTCCAAGAAATATATTCTAATTAGGACTTTATAACTCAACATTATTCAGTAGAATTGAACTCATGACTTGAAGCTTTTAAATCAATAGTATTATCACTAGGATAACACCTCATTATCAAAGTATATCATGGTGTATTTGTTCATAAGCTTGTGTATAATGCATCTTAGAGTAATGTCTTATGTGATCATAAGATTTGACCCTTGGAGCTAGGTAAAATTAGACATGTTTTATTATGTCTTAATGATATACTTATTAATTTTTGGACCTTGGATCTTGCTCTTATAACATATTTAGAAATATTTTTATTTTGTATTTTTATTTTTTATTTTTTGATACACACTAATACTTGATGCCGCTTGTGAAGAATAGGTTGAAAGATGGTGGTGATCCATTATTGGTCTCTTATTTATGTTTATTTATATTTGTATTATATGTTGTAATTTATATTATTATAAGATTTTAGGAATAATGTAATAACATGATAAAAAGACATGTTAGCTTTAATTTAATTATTCTCTAATTTTCTCTTGGCCATCTAGAACCCATTCTTAGGTGGTGTGGACTATATCTAATATTTCTTAGTGACTTGAATCTTATAACATACTTATTGAGGGACCATTTAAATTACTTTATGGATACATGTGACCTGATTTTGAAATTAGATTATTATTCTTGGAATTTCCCAACACTAGATATGTGCCTATAAATACTTGGCAACATTAGCTCTCTTGGTAACAATTGTGCATTTCTGTCTCATTCTCTTGCTCGTAGTTATGAATGATAGATCTCTTAGCAATTTTAGATTTGAACTTACTTTTGTTTGGTGAAGATTTGCTTTGAGAGGATCATTCAATGTAGAGAAAATATTCTTTCTTCTATCAATTTTTTTTCTTACAACTTAATGCTCTTCAATGATATGTTTTTATTATTCCTTTTATGTCGATCTAACTCTTTTCTTTCTCTTGTTAATCTAGCTCTTGTTTTTTGTTTTATTAGCATAATCCATTTTTCCTCTAGTCATTTGAAGTAATGATAAGGTGTTTGTTTCTCAAGTTAAAGATTTGGATTTGAGCCTAGGTGTAACCACTCAAAGAGGTTAGGCTTTCAATCATCTACCAACCCTCCTTGGACCCTACCTAGCTCGATGAGAACTATGGCTCTAGGTAATGATCATTATCATAATTCATTTTTTCTATAATTTTTACTTTGCATTTTGACCTTATCTTTGTCCTACATCATCTCTTATAGGAAATGACAATGATGCCAGTGTTTCAAACTATTACAATTTAGGTTGGGATAGATTTATGGGTTGTTACATGAGTCATGATGGAACCTTTCTACATTTTCCAAAATGATCTAGTATTGATGACATTTGAAAAAAATGACAAATTCTATCAATAATAACTAGCAACGGTCCTCGGAGAGTCGATGGACCGAGGCCCTGGCCAAGTGGCGCGCCGACCACGATGCCCAGCTCCAGGAACAAGCCCAGCAGCTGAACAAGCAGCATACGCTCTCCATGGAGACCTTGTGTGCCCAGCTCACGGATGAGCTCCGGGACCGGATTAGGGAGGAGCTGCGCCAGGACGAGGCGGACCGACAGGCCGAGGAGGTGGCGGCCCGGGAGGAGCAGGAACGTCTGCAGGAGGAAGAGGTGCAACGGCAACGGCAACTCAACCGGGCACATTAGCACAGCACCCGCCAGTGGCTCAGGGGGGGCTCTGCCCGTATAGCATCCTTGGAATTAGCTGTGAGAGCTCTTGGGGGGAGCTTAGATGGCACATCCGGCGCACGTCCGCTAGATTCCGCCCGGATGCGGGGGACTCTTCGCCGGACCGGCGTAGGCACGAGGCTCTTCTGCAGGGGTTTCAACAGGCTGCAAACTTCGTGGACATTGAGGACCATCGTGCCACCCTGGACCTGCTCCACGAGTTGGAGTTTCCTTGGTGTGCCTGCCACCAGCTGTCGACCCACCCCTAGCCCTCCCCCCCCGTTCGTTCTCTGTTGGTTTCATTGTTGTTCTGGGGTTGTGCCCCCCACTTTTTTGTCCTCCCCCCCTTGCCTCTGCGTTGTGGGTGTGCACCCCCCCCATGTTGGGGGGTTTTTGAACGTTTGTACGGCTCCGTGGTTCGGCCGCCATGTTGGGGCTCGGCCGGGTTTTTCACGTGATCTTTTGTGGGTTTCCGGGGCCCCCCCCCTCTTCGGGGTGGGCCACCCCCGCTTGTACTTGTATAGTCATGTACCATCCTTTCAATAATACATTCCCAAACATTCTCTCAAAAAAACAAACTAGTAGACATTTTGGGCATGTATAAGCACATTCAACATGTTGAAAGCTAGGGAAATAATGATTAGGCTACTAATATTGGTTGGTCAATCATGAAAGTTAACTTGAAAGTTAGTGCATCAACTTAATGGTAATGTAGATAGTATTAGTAAGATTTAATAATGATTAGGCTACTTATATTGGTTGGTTAATCATGTAGGTTGACTTCAAAACTAGTCCATTAACCTAGAAGCAATGCAGATAGTATCCATAGGGTTTGTTAACAACATGATTTGGAATAAGGTTACTAGTACAAAAATGATTGATTAGTCATCTAGGTTGACTTTGGAGTTAGCCAATCAACCTAGGGGTATTGTAGTTAGTATACCTTATGTGGGGTGATGGTAGGGAGTTAGGACCTAGGGTAACTATAGGGTTGATACTAGTCATAATGTAACTTGATAGTTGAACATTGGACATTCATGAGGGTTGGCCTAGATAGGTGAGGTATTACACCAAATAGTCCTTCATGGATAGTTAAGCTAGTATTAGCCTTATAGTTATCTTAAATATTTAATGTTAGAAACCTCATGGGAATACCATGAAAACCTAGGATAATTCATGGATTAATGGTAGGCATTAATTATAATGATAGTGATATTAATTAATTATTAGGTTAAGTGGTAATTACTATTAGTCTTAATAGTATTATTTGTAGCATGGGTCCCATATTTTAGCTTTGCTCTAGGTGGCACCAAGGTGGTTTCCTCAACCTTGAAGGTTTTCTAGCTCTTTTTACATGTGTTTCAAGTAGATCATAGATGGATTAGATGAAGTTTCCAAGTAATGATGTAGTTAGTGGATTAGAGTAAAGAATAGAAGTTATGACATGATATGGGTAATATATTCAAGCATTATTGTATCATGGAGCCATGTTATGGATTTATAAAATGGTCCATGCAATTAACCATTGTATCTCTTGTAACTATTTTGGATTATGAATTTGTATTTGAGATGTTGGTGTAACATTTCATGAATTTATTAAGTATTTATTCTTTACAATTTATTGAAGTATATTTATTAGAATATAATATTTTATACTTAATATATTAATTTTTTTAAATAACTCTATCAATGTTGGTCCCAAGCTTAGATATGAAAGGAGGGTTAGTATCAGTTTGGCATTCAGTTGTAAAACCTTGTCAAATCTCATGGAAGAGTTTTTTTTTTTTTTTTCAGATTTTTCATATGCTAAGACATTTCCTAGATATGATACATAGCAATTGCTATGGAAAATGGGCAAGGGCTTCCTAGGAAGTTCTCCAAGTGATGCATAACATATAGCTCTTCATAGAGGCAAATGGTTGAAAAAGAACTTTTATAGCTAACCCCATTTTTTTGGGATAAGGCTAAGATGAAGATGATGATGACATTAAATTTTTTAAATGATTAATTGTTAATGTTTAGTATTTCATATGGGTTATATAAATTTTTAAGTAATTCACTCATGTCCACCTATAAGTGAATTCATAAATATATCTAGGGTTAGTTTTATGATGTGACACAAAACTACTACAAGTGCAATCAGAAAGAAAACAACCAATGATCCATCTTAGCTATTATAAATGTATTTCTTAGCCCATTAATAGATACAAAAGCATTTACCATATATGCTCATTAACTTGTATGATTGGGCATGAGACATACTTGCCACTCATCATTTGGTATTCTTATGGTGGATAATGTTAGGTATTTAATTGTACTTGTTACTACACATGATTATTACAGTAGATAACAAAAATACATCTTTATCTTATTATAATTATATTGATTAAAGGACACACATAACTAATTATTGAAAATACAACCTCTCATAAATTAGGAATCCTACCACTAACAAGGAATAATAAATGAACCAAGATTCATAAACATGAACACTACCAAAAACCATAATAGATTTGAATCACATTTATCCATCATGATTCCTTCTATCATGAACACATATTTCCATTCCATTAAGATAAAATAGATTAGGTGGAGGGATCATTATGATAATATTATTTTACATGTAGATATATCTTCTTATTTCATGCTCCAAGCTACACTAATGAGGCTTGGGATATGTTACACTTTCATATTCTTATTTCCAAATGGTGTTGTTTCATATCAAGAAGCTTTAATTATTGTTATAAAATCCTTAATGAATTGGCATGTTGTAGTAATAGGTACGTATCTTTAGGGAACCTATAGGGGTTTTACTAAGCTATTTATACATAGTAAATTAGAGGTTTTATCAACATAAAGTCAGAAGCTGGTAAAGGTAAGTAATAGGTATCGAGTGAAGTAGGAATAGAAGAAACTTTGCTATCTAATTTAGTTGAGTCTAGGCCTAACTATGGTGGTAGTGTTAGATTTCCTCTAAGGAATACATGCTAAAGGAAGAAAACTCTAAGAAACCTTGAGAACTTGACCTAGATACACTTATTTCCTTCCACATTTCTTTATAAATGTAATTCTTTTTCTTTTCTTTTGTATTTTCCCTATCAGATATAATATGCATAATGTTGAATGTACCATATATTTGATGTTTTTCATAATATCCAAGAGTGAGATATCACAATTGTTATCAGAGAAAACCATGACTTAGGATAATTCAAAATCAAAAGCTAAACATGATTTAGAAGTGAACTATGAGTTGCAATCTATAAATCACAAAGCATCATTAGAAGTGCATCATATTTAAAATGAACTAGGCCTATGAAGTAAGTTATAAGATATACCTTTTAGAACATTATGTTCGTGGATACTAGTGACTAGACTCCAATGATATGAGCTGAACAAAGAACTAACAAGGTACACTAACTATAGAAGATTGTAGTAAGACAAGGGATAATGGTCCGAGGTAACTCTTACCCAAGTTTTAATAATAATATATTTTCCTTTAGTTAAGTTAGAATCTAAACTACTAGACCTCAAAGACAATATTTAGCATTTCTCCATGAAGTTAGAAATCCTTTTTTATTGAGTCATAAGAGTAATCCTTTCCTCATAAGATTACCTAATCTTCTAAACATGACATGTCATACCAATCACTAATGAATTTATATAAGTCAATTAAAAAACTTAATTAAATTAACATAAGGAAATCAAGCTCTTAGTAGGGGTCATTAGCAAGGGATTAGTAAGTAAATTAACAATCATTAAATAATAATTAGACACACTCCCCTACTAATCTTATCCTTAGAGCTAGAAACACAAAGCTTGTCTTTTTGATCCTTATATCGTTATCTTTTCTAATGATGTCTCAATGAGTGCCATAATGTATCAACTAAAATAAAATAAATTCTCATACAAAATTATATTCATGTCATCATAGTATGTTAAGTCACATAAATTATCAATTTAAGCTCGTAAATGAGGTTAATAAGGTAGATTTGGTGAAATAGGAAATTTTTTTTCTTAAAATAACAAAATTTCACATAGTCATTATGCCCTAAAACCATGTCCAATGCATAGTATTCTTCTAGAAAATCCCAACAGTATCAATTTTATCTTGTTTGAAGTTAAGTTAACAAGTTGTGGCCATAGAAAGTATTTTTTGAGAAGCATGCCATTTAATTAATTAATTAATTAATTAATCCAACAATATCAAATTTATCTTAATTAAATTTAAGCTAGAAAGTTGTGGCCATAAAAAGTTTTTTGAGTAACATGCCATTTAAATAAATAAATAAAATGATGTTTAATTAAAAAATGATGCTAAAAATTGAAATTTTGATTTGTAAATTAAAAATTCTAATTCTTAATCCTCATTCCCATAACCAAGTAAGATGCTTACATTCATAAAAATAATTAAATATTTTGATATAAATGTTAAAACAATACTCTTATCACATAGTGAAATTAATAAAGATATCAAAAATAGAATTAAGGTAGGATGATCAAAATGGAGATAGGTTAGTGATGTTCCATGTGATAAAAGAATACTACTAAAAATAAAGGAAAACTTTTATAGGACAATAATTAGGCCTATTATCTTATATGATGCTAAATGTTGGGTAGTACAAAAGAGGCATGAACAACAAATCAATGTGGTAGAAATGTGAATACTTTTATGGCTATTGAATGTTACTCAAAGAGATAAACTACATATTATAGACATGAGAGGAAGACTTGGAGTGGCTTCTATTTCAAATAACCTACAAAAATGATAGCTTAGATGGTTTTGACATTGATGAGTCATTGCTAGTTGGATCTAGTCAACACAAATGCATCAATGTATACTCATCGACGCATGATTTGATGCATCAACGGAGTGTATGGTCTTGCCTAGATAAATGTATGCACCTACCAAATTTAAGACATTTGTTATTTAGTAGCATAGTGAAGTTCTTGCAGTTAGTTCATTTGAGATTTAGAATATTTTCTAAGTGCCCATAGTAGGAGTTGAGAAGTGTACAAATATTTATTTAAGCACTAATGTACCTAGACACTTTAGTGTGAACAAAAATAAAGACAAGCTTTCTTAATAAACCTTGCAACACTTGGACTTAGCCTAATACTTACTTAAAGAATTTACTATTCATGAAATTTACTTTCATGCATTTTATTAAATAATTAATTATGAATAATTAATGCAAATAAGTATGACCATCTTGAGCATACGTTAATGCTTGGTAATCCTAGTAGCACTCATGCTTGGTAACCTAGTAGCATTGCAATGTATTCAAGATGTGTACAGAAGATGGGAACATATGCTTATGTTAGGATTAGTTAAGGTGTTAAATAGTGATGAAGCATTAGTTGGTTGTGTCGATGGGATCACATTGACATAGCTGCATCGATGCATACCCATCAATTCGTACTCGTCGATGAATGGAATGATTTGTCAATGCATGTGTTGATGCAGAGTCTATTTCTACCTATAAATACAAGTTTCCTACCGTGTATTTGACAATATTTTATTAATAGAGTATTCAAAATATTGTAGTTTTATTTCTTAGTCTTAGAGAATAGTTAGTGAGTGCTCATAGTGTGGATTTGAGTCAATTGTATGATGTCTTATTCGAGTGCAATGTACTTGGAAACATTCCATGAATGACAATAAGATCGAGATTGATTCTTATTCATTGCAATGCTTTGACTTCAATTAGATTTACTTTCCTTGAAATTTACTTTTCATGTACTTAGTTAATATCTACATTTTATGCAAGTTAATTAATTTTTGGAATGAGAATGACTAGTTTTGAGTATAAACATGTATTTGATTGGTAATCCTAGTAGCATTATTGCTTGGTTTACCCAGTAGCATAGTGCTTAGTAATCCTAGTAGTGGATACATGGGTTTAAGTTGTGTATGACAAGTTCGAAATGGACAGTCATCACCTGTAGGTTAGTTTAGAATTTACTTTCTATTATTAATTAGATTAAATAATTAATTTCTCTATTATTGTTAGGAGTAGCATAAAATTGAAATAACATCAACCATCATATGCCTCACCTTGGACTAAACCATACGTGACAAAGCTACCACTAGTCCAAGTGGGAAAACAAAAAATTGCGATTAATACTTAATGATCTATATGTCAAACTAGTCTCATCCACAGAATTCAATTGAATCGTGCATATATGCTTATAATTCATATGGTTGGGCATAGGGGGTACTAGTTGCTTATCATTGGCACTATTTTCAAGGATGGTGCTAGTTATCAAAATTAGTTATATTATAGATAATCATTGTAAAAGTATTAATGATTTATCTTTTAGAAAATATTAATTTTTTATTTTAAGTTGTACATGTTAGAAACATGTCTTCTTTACATTAGATCAATCATGCACCATATGAGGAAAAAACTCATAAGAGAAATTACAGGTTGTATATTGAAGAGAATTGGAGTGAACAACCTCAAGTAGGGGTTTCATATGCTCATTTCCATGCTTACTACATGTAAGGACTATGTTCAACTAGTATAGGCAATCCTTGAGGAGATGGAGAAATTCCTAGAATAAGGAGGGCCTCAAGGCCTAGGACCTCCACTAAACCTAAAATAGATAAATCAAGGGACCATGGGAAGAGACATAAAAGCCATGATAATTCTCCTAGTTCCTCATCTTTCTCTTCCTCTTCCTCTTCAACATCTAATTTTTCCAAGACATCTGCTACTTCCCAAAGAAATCTTTTACTTCCCAAAGACATCTTTTACTTCCCAAAGACATCTTTATTCACTTCCTTTGCATGATGAATCCTCTGTACCTTGTCCATAATGTTGCTCAATCCACGTTCTTGTCCTACAAACAACTACACACACATAAAAACAAACATGTTTTCCATTTTAATTATTGTTTTGACATATCAAAATCAAAAGGTCCATAATCTCCCCATTTTTTGTTTATGTTCAAAATGTAAGAAAATGGCTTAGCCTTGTCCTAATAAAAATGCATAATACTTCTTCCCCTTTTTGGACATAACAAAAAAGGTCAAACTTGTACACATGTATAAATATAAAATCATCATAAAAGATATTCTATGAAAAGCATACAGACATAGAAATTCGTATGGTAGCTAGGGATGAGGATAAGCATGGAAGGGTAGGTGAAAAGTGTAAAGAAAAGCAATAGACCACACATAGATAATTGGAAAACACATTATCAATCCATAATCATCTACAAACTATTTTACAACAAACTATCTAGAAGCGTCTTGGAGTACAACAAACCACAAATCAATCACATATGTGTAAAGTCCCAAAATTACATATGTGAAGGCCAAAAAATGTCTCATCCTTTTTTATCACCAAAAGGAAAGAACAAAAAACCTACCAAGACCTTAATCACTCACCTCACTGGCATCCTCAAATTCATAATCCACCATGTCTTAAGATGGAAAATAAGTCTCCTCTTCATCATCATTACTACTGGTGCTTGGATGGTTGGATTTTTTAGTGTCCTCATCTGAGGACTCATCCTATTATACTAGAGCCCACCTAGGATGAAGCTTCACTTGAAACCAAGAGGAAGCTAGTGGAGTTGATGGAGTTGGTAGCTACTAAATTGGAACCCATTAGGATGTGGTCCTAAAGATGCTCTCCATAGCTTGTTACTCAAAAGATTTAGAAGCATCAACATGAGATGAAGTAGTGGAAGTATGAGGGACTAGAACATGGTGCTCCCCTTGAATACTAATTTAAGATGGATTTGGCTTAGAATCATTGAGGGTGGCTTTGGCTCAGAATTTAACTCTATCCTTGAGTCAAAAGTATGTGAGGGACCTGTTGCTGAAGAATGGCATGAAGGAACAGGAGAATCCTCCTCATTGTCAAAGATAGGAGGAGTGCTGGCCTCCTCAAATACTTGTTCATTAGAGGGAGGAGGAATCCCAGCTTTAGCCAAACTCTTACACAAGTAAGAGAGGTTCCTCCCAAGCTTTCAAATGGCTTAGGAAAGGGGTTAAAATAGTTTCTTTAGAGAAGAATTGATTTGAGCTCTAGATAAATTTGATTTGCTTAATTATGAAGAGGTTTCATTTGTTTTCTTTGTAGGTCTAGTGTTGGGTCTTGATTTTGCTACGTGAGAAGAATTCCTCTTCTCAACCCACTCACAGAGACTCCACTTACCTTTAAGTAAAGGAAACTCTGGAATATATACAGTCCTTTGGTGGATCAATAGGTTGATGAGGTAGGGGTGCCCGAGGATTCTCTCCTTGGCATAGAGACTTAAAATGTCTTAACAAAGTATGTGCCTCAGATCCAATGGTAATTCTGTAAGTAAGAAATATAGTACAAAACCCTAGGGTGGCAACAAATAACTGTAACTACCTCCCTTTACCATTATGTTATACAAAAAAATAAGTGACAAGGTGGAGGCATCAAGAGTTATCTTACTCTACTCAATATGACCTTTACCAAATGTCATATCTCTTACAAATAAAACATCACAAAATTCATCATTAGCTATGGGCATTATAGCATTGGTGTAAATGTCATGTAGAGACTCTATGGTAACCCTGAAGACATTTGAGCTAGAAATACCTAAAAGTGCATTTACAATCTAAGGAGAGACTTCAACAACAATTCCACCAAGAGTGGATGCAAATGCTTCAACAATAGCATTAGAAATGATAATATTACAGTAGAATTCATGAATTAACACTCAAGAACAATAAAATTCATAGAAATGAAATATGTCCACTTCAGAAGCTTGAAACAATCGAATAGAGCTTATTTTCTATGCAATGGAAAATTAAGAGGGCACATAGACATAATGGTAGTGATTCTTGTAGATTCAAACCTATGTTGAGCATTTTTATTACGAAACTAGGGCATGTATGAAGGTGATGCATTACTAGGACTTCCTTTTACATATTTCTTGGATGGATATTGGGATGTACCAACATTCTTGTGGGCCATATTTACCAAAAATGCTATGAATGATGAAGACTTAGTCATCTCTATGGGGTTTCTTTGGAAGAATACAACAAAAATGAGGGATTTGTCTTTTATTGCTGAGGGAAAATGAGGGCTTTAAATGAAAAAAAAGATGTATTTTTTAATAAAAAGATGTCTTTTATGCATGTTAAAAACATAGTAGATGTCTTTCATTTACAGAAGACGTCTTCACTGCGATAATAGAAAAATTAGATAGATGTCTTTGTTGTTTCAAAGATGCCTTTCCATAGACGTCTTTTATCAACAATCAAGGTGAGGTTTTGGAAGACTGCCATTAGTCTATAATCTTTGAGAAACCTTAAAAACATAGAGGAAAGCTTACCTTTACCTACTTATCATGCTATTAGAAGGTAAGGGAGTTCAAAGAGCTAGTGAATGGGTTTCTTCTTTTGAGGAATCTCCTTTGAGTTGAACTTTGTCAATGTCTAGAGGATGACTTCCCCTTACAAATTTGTTAGTAAAAGTATCCTAATGCTTTTGGTCCTATCGTTTAATTCTCCATTCCTTTTTGACAACCTTAGTTCTTTGAGTTGATTTCCAAAATTCTTTGTGATCTTGCATAAAATCCTTTCTTGATAAACTTTGATAAAACCAAGGAGTCTTGTGACATGTCTATGTATTCATGTAATAAAGCTTTAGATTGCACGCCCATTATTTATACCCAATTTTATTGCAATAATAACATCTAATTCTCCTATTGAAAAATGAGTAGAAGAACCAAGCCTTTGAGGTGTTTTTTGTTGGATAGGAGCTTTCCTTGATATAACATCCTTAATTATTGGATGTTCCTTTAGGTCATATGAAGATTGTCTAGGTTCCTCTTTTTGGTGGTAGCATCCAAGTTTAGTTTTATCTTGTGGACTTCTTCCTTGTCTTAGTACCCTTCGAAGTGACTCCTTTCCTTTTGTTAATCATTCATTTATTAGTTTAACATTTAGAACTTCTACTTTGGCTTGTTCTAAAGATAAGGTTAGCTTCTCATTCTTAGTCCTTAGGTGTGAGAGTTATTTATCAAGATTGAAAATAGTCAAATTTAACAAGGATATTTCATGTTCTTTAGACTTAACTTGTTTATTTTACTTAGTACAAAGATTTTAAAAATTCTAAAGTTCTTTACATAATAAATCAAACCTCTTAGCATCATTTAGTTCATCCTCTAATGAATCACCATCAGTGAGGGTCATGCAAATAAGTTGAGAATTATTTGCATCTTCCTTGACTTCTTCTTCACTTTTTTCTCCATTATCCCAACTTGTATAGAAGTTGATCTTCTTTACTTCTTCAAGGGATTTATTCTTGTATCACATCCTGAAGCTACTAGGACATTCAGAGGTCACATGGCCTCTACCTCCACACATCCAACACTCTATAGAAGTAAAATCTAAGTTAGATTTTGAAAAGTTCTTATCTCTTTGTTTACCTTTAGATTGACTGAATCTTTGTGGATATGCCCTTTTGTTCTTCCTAGGAATTAGTCATTATATCTTCTCTTCACTACCTCTTCCATGGTCATGACCTTGGATCTAAACTTAGATTGAAGAGTCCTAATCATCTTAATAATTGCATCACTTTTGGACAGATTTTTTCCTATTCCTTTAATTGATACAACAAGATCATTAGCTCTAGAAAAATAATGCTTAATTTTCTCATTATTTCTGATCTTGAGTTTATTTGTAAAACTAACAAGTTTGATCACTGAACAATAGAGGTTTCTTCATAAGTGGCTTTTAAAGTTTGTGAAATTTCTTTTTTTTTTGTTTTACATTCTACTACCCTATTGAATTCATATTTATTTAATGCAAAATATACATAATTTTTTTGCATTTGAATCAAACATGAACTTATCCTTTTTCTCTTGAGACCATTTGTTGCAAGGCTTGATGATGTTAGTGGTGCCATCGATGGGTGGAGAATAGCCTTTCAGAATTGACTCCTAATGAGTTGCGAGGTAGCCCTATGCCCAACCATACAAATAAAAGTGTTCATGCGCGATCTGATCAAACTCCAAGGATTAAGTGCTTATGTGCTTACACAGAACAAGGATGAGTTATGTAATTGTTGTCTTCTCAAGCTTACTTGTAAGGCTCAATTGTATGGTTAAGTAAACTCAAGGTATGTGATTTATATTATTTTTATGTTTTATTTTCTTGATGCTTAAAAGAGAGGAATGAGGTAATTTAATAATTAATTTGATTTAACTAGTTAACTATTCTCTAAATAGTCCTAACACTAGCATCCATTCCCACTCTCCAGACACATCCTAAACCAATGTAACACTACTAGGATTACCAAACGCTGGTCGTTACTAGGTTACCAAGTGTTCCCACATATGCTCGAAGTGGTCGTGCTGAGTGTGCTAATTCATTGGTAATTGACAATTAATAATTCTATGAAATAACATTAATTAACCATTAAAAACATTAAATAATAGTAAATAACATGAAATACCATAATTAAGCTATTCTGAATGTTGCAAGTTTTATGACAAAGTTCATCTTTATTTTCGAACACAAGGTGTGCTCAGGTACACAATGCTCAAATAAAGATCCATTCACTTTATGACTCCTACTGCGGGCACTCAGAAATAATTCTAACTCTGGAAATAGAAAAACTGCAAGAATTTTCCTAAGGGACTAAAAACTAATGCGAAACCAAGTGCCCCTATCTCTTATTTATAGGTGATGAGATAGGTTTCGACATCACATGTCTGATATCGCTTCGACATCTATGATATCGCATATCCAATATTGAGGGCGCGATATCAAGGGTTTGATATCGAGGATTCGATATTGGGACTCATCATACCCCCACGATTGAATGAAAACTTGTCCTTGAGTTTCTTACAAAATATTGGGAAGGTATGGGATTATTGACTGAATGACTATTGACGATGACATGGAATGATAGACTCAAAGTGCCTAGTGAACGGATCAACAAACATATTACAAAATTGGTTTTTATAACCATTTTGGTGAACACTATAAATAGATGACATCTAGACCCTTATTTGATTGTTTGAAGAGAGAGAGAGAGAAAAGAAAATAAGGCGCATTATTACTAATGTCAAAAATGTACACACTGTTGTTCATCCATGGCCACATGACCAAGTTTATTCATTACATAAATTCTCTTGCTCTAGTCCATCCTGAGTGCTTCCTCCTATCTAGTCCATTATTCATGTGATCACCATTTACACACAACATAGTCACGAATTAGCAAGGATAGATAAGATATAATGTAATTGATATGTTGCCTCGATATGAAGCACATTGGCTAGGTTGTGGGTATGGTAGATATTGGGTTAGAAGTTTTTAATTGATAACTATCAAAGATGCATGGGTAAGATAAGTAATGGAATGTAAATTTGTGATAGGGACCCCCACGACTAGGAGCAAACCTTCAATAGCAATAGGATGGAAAACAAAAGAAAAAGGAAGATAAGAGGAATATCAACGGTGAAATTGATAAAAATGCATAGAAGGACAAAGAAAAATGGATGTCATAGATGTAGTGAAATGAGAAATAGTTGATTGCAAAAAATGTTTAAGGAAAAGAACGTAATAATTACACTAGAAAGAAATGCTAGTGGATCCTCCCTAAAGCAAGCTGATGCCCTTTATGCCTTAACACACCCATAAACCAAAGAGTCCATAGGCTCTAGGAATGACATATGGAGACAATAGTTAAGAAGTCACCCACAAGAATTTACCAAAGAATAATAATGCATTGACTAAGATATAGACTAATCATAAAATTGACAATGAGGTGGAATATGGAAAGCAATACAAAAGGAGAAGGTAGAATGGAATGGAATCCCAAAATCAAGGTTGTGTAAAGTCCCTTGTGTAGTATGTGGTTAAGGTAACTTAATAAAATTTAGTCCAAATCTAGATTAAAACTAAGCACATCCAATGACCTTGCATCAACACACTTGACCAACCCATCCCCCTGAAGCAACAAGAGTACCTTTACAGAGTAGCCACCATTCCAAAAAGAGAAGAATAGAGAAGTAGGAAGTGAGGAAGGGCCTTAGTTAGAGGAAACCCTTAGGCATGGGTAACATGTCTTTCTAGTGCCATAACCAATGTTTGTAGCCCATGTTCCTTTATTGTGTCTAAGGGGTATGCTTTGAATTCCCACTAGTTTTTTTTGAGTGGGAACCACATCATAAAAATACTTATTTGATTTATTCATCCTCCTCATATTAGTTGTTAGCAGAATGGTAGAAAACCTATCAAAAACATCCAAGTACCCAAGGTAATAGCTAGCACAAATGCATCGAATCCCCTTGAAGTCACACCCTTNACTAGCACAAATGCATCGAATCCCCTTGAAGTCACACCCTTTTCAATCCATTTAAATCTTTCCTTGGTTTGAAGAATATCAAGCCACCAATTCATTAATAGGTTTGATTAGAAAAAGGAACAACATATTTCCAAAACCAAGAAAGATCATAGAGTTGAATAGATGAATGGATGACATGGAATAATTGCCTATTTTATCAAAAGAAGCCATATCTTAGCATCAACATTGAAAGTTAAAGGTAGAAACCAAACATTAGCAAGCAACATAATTATAGTACAATCTACCATCATGAGCACTTATTATATGACAAGTGAGAGTTAAAAAGATAAAATGAAATAGGGAAAGAAATAGTAAAAATGTGAACGATGATGTCAAAAAAAAAACTGAAAAATGTGTAAAAAAAAAAGGATAAAAGAAACTGAGGACTTAGAGTAGTTAGCATTGGTGGCCTTCTCCCCCACGACTGAGTTGGAAGGAGGAGATCTAAAGAAATGAGCAGGGTTATCCATTAATAGAGGAAATGTTAGTACTAGCCATTTTAAGCTCATAGAAAGGTTTGGTTTGCTGGATCTGGACCAATAATTTCTTATACAGGATTTCAGGTTTATATATCATTATGGCCCTCAAAGGAAAAGTTTCATGAATAATATAAGGTCCTTCCCACAACATTTGAAATTTAGTTTGTTGTGGTACATGCATAGGATTCCAATAGAGAACCCTATCTCCTAGTTGTTATGTGACTTTTCTAATTTTCAAATCATGATGTTGTTTGTTGAAGGCCTTGTGAAGTTCATTGGATGTCTGGGGTGGCTAATCAGTTTTCATCTAGCAAATTAAGATTCATTAACCATTCTTTTTGTGCTAGACTGAGGTCAAGGTTAAGGTCACATGCTATAGATAGTGTATGGAGCTTAGCTTGAATAGGAAGTATTGGAAGTTTATCGTACACTAACTCATAGGGAGAGTAGCCTATATGGAGTTTCCATGTGGAGAGATGGGCCCAAAGAGCATCGTTTAGTTTGGTGCTCCAGTCTCACCTATACTTGGTAATGGTTCATGTTAAGATTTTTGTGATTTCCCTATTGGTGAATTTGGCTTGACCATTTGCTTGAGGATGATATGGTGTAGTTAGTTTATGCTCAACTCCCAAGCATTGCATCAACTTCCAAATATTTGCACCCACAAAATGTGTACCATTATCCGAAATAAGTGCACAAGGCACACCAAACCTATTTATGATTTTTTTGTTGAACAAATTATGCAGTAGTAGATGATGTATAGTCAGTAATAGCGGTTGCTTCTACCCACTTTGTAAAATAGTCAACAACAACAACACTGTATGCTTTTCCATTGGACATTGGTGTAATAGGCCTCATAAAATCAATACCCTATATGTCGAAGGGTTGAATCCATTGTTGTGGATCCTCCATTTTAGCAGGAATTTTTCCATTATGTTGGCAGCACTCACAAGATTGGACAAAATGATGGGCATCTTGAAATAATGTAGGCCAATAATATCCTACAAGCAAGATTTTAATGGTTGTTCATCTCCCAGCATAATGACCCCCACAACGGCCCTCATGAGCATCCTGGAGAACTCGCAGTTGATCTACATCAGGAACATACCATTGAACCAAGCCATCAGAACATACCTTATAAAGGTGTTTGTTAATTTCCATGAAATGTTTGACTTAGTGAAGAAATTGTTGTTTCTTTTTACTGTCTAGACCTTGTGGTGTTTCTTTCTTAAGAAGATAAGTAACAATGCTACTATACCAATTTGTATTACTGGGTGATCAATTGTTTATTACACCTACAAAGAGGAGTTCATTAGGGAAGCGATCAAAAATTGGATTTTCATCCTCTTTGTTGTCCCATTGCAATCGAGATAAATGATTAGCAACAACATTATCTGTGCATTTACGATTCACTATTGTGATATCGAACTCTTGCAAGATCACAAGACATCGTATGACATGAGGGCTCACTGTTGGTTTATTCATAAGGAACCAAGTCAGACTATGATCTGTGTGTACAAATACCTTATAGCCTAATACATAGTGCCTAAATTTTTCTAGTGCAAACACCATAGCCATTATTTTTTTCTGTTGTGGTATAGTTGAGTTGTGCACCAGCAATACTTTGACTTGCATAGTGAATATAATAGGGATGTTTTTGGTCATCTAACTATGTAAGTACGACTCCAAAAGCAAAATTGGACATGTCAGTCATTATATGAAATGGTCTAGACTAGTCAAGAGCTTGTGGAATGGGTGTTTCTACAAGCTTTTGCTTTAAGGTTTGGAAAGCTAGCTCACATTCCTTGGTCCATTCAAAAGGTATGTCCTTTTCATTAATTCTACCAATGGTTCTACAATCTTCAAAAAGTTCTCGATGAAATGTCTATAATAGCCAGTGTGTCCAAGGAATGATCAAATGTCTTTTATAGTTTTAGGTTGATGAGTGATTCCTTGGATGACTTTAATTTTTTCAGGATCTACATCCATCCCTGTTTGTGAAATTTTATGCCCTAATACAATGTCCTCTTGGACCATTAAGTGGATTTTCTGCTAATTGAGACATAGGTTTATTTCAACACATCATTTCAGTACTTGCCCTAGTTAGTCCAATGATTATTCAATGTTTGCTCCGTAGGTGGAGAAATCATCCATAAAAACCTCTACACCATTTCCTATTTGATGCTAAAATATACTAAGAACCAGACGTTGAAATGTTGCTGGGGCATTGCATAAGCCAAACGACATCTACCTATATGCAAATGTTCCCTAAGGACTTGTGAATGTAGTCTTGGCTTGGTCTTCTGGTGCTATTTGAATTTGATTGTACCCATTGTAACCATCCAGAAAACTATAATATCAATGCCCTGTAATGGTATCTAATACTTGGTCAATAAATGGCAATGGGAAATGGTCTTTAAATGTTGCAATGTTTAACAACCTAAAGTCTATACACACCGTTCATTTACCTTCCTTTTTCAGCACAATGACTAGTGGACTAACCCATTCACTATTAGCAATGGGGTAGATGAACATGGCCTTTAGAAGTTGTTCAATTTCTTCTTTAACTACTTGCTTAAGCTTTGGGTTTAATCATCTTTGCAGTTGTCATCGAGGCTTCATAGAGGGGTCAGTGTAAATTCTATGTTGGCATATCCTATGATCGATTGTAGTTAATTTGGAATATGACCAAGCAAAGGATTTTGACCATTTTTTTACCATCTTTAGTAGTCTTTCTTTTTGTTGAGGAGCAAGATTAGTGTTAATGATTACCAATTTTTCATTCTTAAGAAATGTATACTCCATACCAATGGGCAATGAATTTAATTCGAGGGCCTCTTGCTTAAACTGGTCAGGGATTTCCAACTTCCCCTAGCTGATATTTTCAGTGTTAGTACTTGGAAGTTAGTGGTGGACTTGCTCTAATGTATCTATGCTCTCAGTTGGTTCCATGCATAAAGTTGAATTTTTCTCTTGGTTACCTATCAGCCATTGGGTGCCTTCCTATTTTTTCGCTGCTGCATATAGGCATCTTTGTATGTCAGTTACTTATGCACACTGGTTACATGCAGGCAACGTTAAGCATTGTATAAACCATGACTTCTGCATGTAGTTGCACCCTGTGTCACTGTATGCGATGCATGGAACTTTCTTCTTCTTTATTTTTCCAAGCATATTTTATTTTGATTTTTCTAGGGAAAGATCACATATGCCTAGGCATGCAACAATCGTACTTAGCCATGATCTTCTTATTATGATTGGGAAGTCTCCCTTATAGTTGTTGACTTGAATCACTAGAAAATCGGCTAGATATGACCACCCACAAATAGTGGTGACAATGTCCTCCACTAGTCCCAATGGGATAGTGATGGACTGGTCAGCCAACTCTAAATGAATGTTACTCTTCTTTAGCAGAGGCAGGTTATAGGCTTTATACATTTCATGGGAGATCAAATTAACACCAAAACCTAAATCCAAAAGATCTTTGCAAGGCTCATTTCTAGTAATTTTCAAATAAATAAGAGGACTTCTAGGATTGGAGAATTATCTAGGAAGATGGCCAACTTTAATCCAATTGATGATGGCTTGAGTCAACATGACCATGTGCATTGGGTGCGATTTGTGGTTTGAAGGAAGCTCTGAAGATTCAAATGATACTAAGGTGTTGGGATAATTAGCTGCTTGTGGTTGTAAGGACTTGGTTGGACTATTGGTTCAAAAGAAGGATCTCTTCTTTGATCGGTTGTCCAAACCAATAGTAAGTTAAGGGTTGACAACCCTTGTAGCATTACGTTGTTGCGACTGGGCAGGAAGCTTGCCCTACATAGTTGGAGTAGGTTGTAATGGAGCTGAGGGTGGAAGAGATGTAGACAGATAAGAGGGATAGTACGTATGTGGAACATCACCCCAAGGAGAAGAAGTTCTATAGTACTTGGGGGCCTAGTAGTGAGGTTGAAGAGAAATGTGACTATTAGAGTCACATGGAGAGATCGACTGCTGAGCGTAATATTCATATGGGTTAGGTTGATGGTAAGGGTATTGTTGATGTGGTAGTGACATTTCTTATGATTGTGGGTGTTGTCATTGTTGATACTATTCATTTGGTTGTGGTGGAGCTCCACTTGGATAATATGTCAAGGGTTGGTGGAATTGCCTTGGGTTACCTTGAGGATAAGGTAACCTTCTGGGTGTTTTTTGTCACTGTCTTGAGCAAGTGTTGAAAAAGTGTGTGGAGATAAACCTTAGGCTCAATTCGTAGAAAAGCCACTTCATGATCCAAGAGTGCATTGTATTGGGACACAGAACTTTATAAAAAGGGATTGAGGTGAATTCTAAAATAATAAGGGTCATCCAAGGAATAACCAGAAACTGTCAAAAATGTTATGTCATTCCTTGGACACACTAGCTATTGCCTTTGCTTCATCAAGAATTTCTCTAAGATCACTAAATAGTTATTGAAGCTAACAAAGAAGAATTCTCCATTTGTTTAGACTAAGGAATGAGATCATGCATTCTAGTAACTTAAGTAAAAGCTCATGGAAACTCTAATTCTATGAGCACTTGATTGTTCCAAGCCCTTCCACATTATGATGAATGCATCAAATTATGCCTTGGAAGCCATACTCACATAATTGGATGATTAGAAACATCCCTATTACATCCACTATGTGAGTAGGAGCATTGTGGGTGCATAGTTAAACTACACTACCAATGAGAAAGAGCTGATGGTAGTGGTGTATGGCTTGGAGAAAGTTTGGCACTATGTGCTATGGTACAAGGTGTTTATGCACATAGATCATAGTGCAATTAGATTCTTGATGATTAATGCTAGTGATCTTGCAAAATTTTGATCTAACCATGATGGATAGGAAGGAAACTGAGAACATGGTTATGGATCACTTGTTTTAGTTGAGAGGGGATGGAAACAAGGAGGAGAGCCCACTTTTAGATCAATTTTCTTTTGAACTCTTACTAAATAAGTGCCCATGGGAACCAATTGTTACAATGACATCCTTACCTACCTTTTCACTTTGAAGATGTCATAGGAGTAGGAAAATAGGAAGAAACAATAGTTTCTTCACCATGTTAAACACTTCATAGAAATCAATGGACACCTTTACAAGGTGTGCATTGATGACCTAGTTTGATGGTGCATTCATGATGATGATCAACTATGTGTTCTCCAAGATGCTAATGAGGGCCCTTGTGGGGGCCATTATGCTAGGAGATGAATGACCATTAAAATTCTCATGGAAGAGTATTACTGGCCAATAGTTTCTAGGGATGCTCATCACTTCATTCGCTCTTGTGAATGCTACCAACATGATGGTGGAATGACCAATCTAATGGAGGGACCTCAACAGTGAATCTAATCATTGAAGCTCTTTAACATTTGGGGCATATATTTCATGGGTTCCATCACTTCCATGTCCAATGAGAAGGAGTACATGATAGTAGCTATTGACTACTACACCAAATGGATGAAAGTAACTGTTGGCGACCGTTTGGGATGCGACCGCCAACGAGTGTCCTCGAATAGGATTTAGGTACCTATTGGTCTCTAGCAACACCAAGGCCTAGATACCTCCAAATAAACTTAGTAGATAATGTGAGTATGTGTGTGTGCTGTTGTAGCATGCGGTTGTGTAAAATGAAACAATTTCGTTGTGTGTAAGCTACAAATGACTTATCTTAAAGAGATTTAGCCAACTTTGCCAAGTATTGTGAGTTGTTGAAAGTTTCCTATTTTGTTCA
>MNCI01036870.1:157257-173005 GCA_015680685.1 Gnetum montanum
ATTAATATTACAAATATTTTGTAGGTAGTAAATTATATAATAATATTTGAAAAATAATGTTTTGAAGCCTTGGGATAATTAAATTAAAAAATAAGCTTATAACCAGGGCTTTATACTATTAGTGTATGTGGTACTGTGATTATTTAAAATTTTATTTGATGAACTGCAACTCTGATTTACCAGCATTGGCCCAAAATATCTCGTGACACCTGTCTTGATGTGCCTTTGTGTCTTTGTTGCCACATTCAGCGGACTAGTATGCGATATCAAATGCATCGGCATCGGGCATGGCTGCTATTTCAGATGGTAGGTTCCAGGAGGAGTGAATGACATACCGCCTAAAAATTTGAAATGAGTTCTTTGGAAAAAAGCCCTGTTTGGCGAGGAAGATACCTACACAAATTATTGGAAGTTACGGGGATGAGCTGGAAACGCGCCTCTCGCTGGAGCTAGTTTCTTTGCAGCCTTTGTTCTCAGCCCATGGATTTTTTTGCAGTGCGACCATAGCCAGACCTTCATGCAAGATAGAGGTGGTCATTTTTGCAGATTCACGTGAAATAGTAAGGATTAGAATGTTGAAACACAGGTTCGGATTTGAGGGTTTTGGCATGAACAGGCCGGGTCTCCTGGGCGATTTTATCATTTTGGGGTTTGAATCCACGAAATTGGAAGGGTGTCTGTACATACTATCCCCAACTAGAGCCTCCCAGCGACCACTTTGAAGGTCATGTCCTGGACAACATCAAGTACACCGAGGGTTTCAACAACATCAATATTGACGGCATCGGTGGTGACAAAGAAGTGGATCTGCTGGCTATGTTCACAGCAGGAATCAGGAAGAAATGGATGCCTTGAATGCTAGATATGATTCTGAACAGGAGGTTTATGCTGCCACCAAGAACATCGACACCATCCAGAGCCATTTCAAGAACGATTTTGATGATAATCTAGTTGTGCTCGATATTTGCAGATTGAGGAGAACACTTCTGTTGCCGCCCTGACTATTTTGGAAACTAACGCTTTCCGGCAAAGTATTTTTGCAAGGCAGGGCCAAACATAGAACATGAACTAAACAATGTTTAACAGGGATTTTAATTTCTTATTGATGCATTCATGAATAGGGTGGGCTCTTTTAAATTGATAAAACTTTTCAATTATTTTTTTCAATCTTCCTATCACACAGGGACATGAAAAATTTTCCTTTCCTTGGTATCATCATTTGAAAATGGAAACACTAAATCTTCACTCAACAAATTTCCACATGAAACCTTTGGTATTGAAATATCAATAGGGCACAACCATCATATATTTTTATTTGAATATCTTCTATGTCTCATTCATATTTTATCACCTTTGCTATTCCATAAAATGGCTAAATGTGCCAACAGTAACATCCTTGAATGATTTCACATCTTCTATAGTGAATCAATTTTAATGACATGTTGTAAATAGGTTTCAAGTGACACATGCACTTATCTCTAATAATGAAACTCACTTTATAGACATCACTTTTAAGAAGCTCATGCAACACTTATGGTAGAACATAAATTAACAACTCTATACCACCTACAAGCCAACATTCAAGTAGAGGTTAACAATAGGGAGATAACAAAAATATTAACAAGAAACGTTAGTAAATATAGGAGGGATTGGAGCATCAAACTTAACTATGTCGTTTGGGCCTATTGCTCTACTTGGAAACTATCTATTGGCTACTCTTCGTATGAGCTCATGTATGGAAAATTGCTAACACTTATAATCCAAATGAAACTCTATATACTTTCAACGACTTGTGACCTAAACCTAGCACAAAAAGAATGGTTAATGAATCTTAACTTGCTAGATGAGAACTGACTAGTGGCCCTATCATTTAATGAAGTGCATAAGATTAATAATAAATAACAACATGATCTTAGAATCAAAAATATAAAATTTCAACTAGGAGATAAGGTCATATACTAGAATCCCACACACATGTCAGAACAAAGTAAGTTCCAAACACTGTGGGAGGGACCTTATATTATCTATGAAACCTTTACCTCTAGGGTGATGTTGATTTACAAACCTAAAAGGCCAAACAAGAAACTGGTGATCAACACACAACCTAAGCCTTTTTGAGAACCTCAGAGAGCTAGCAATAAAAACACCTTAACATATTAACAAGCACACTTAATTTTTTTAATCTACTCCTTCCAACATAGTTGTGGGGGAGATGGGTATCTATGCTAAATCAAACATACTGGCTTCTTAGTTTTTCATAATTCTTTTTCATAGTTTTTATTTTACATCATTTTTAGCACATTTTCTCTTTCTTAAATATTTTATGATTTTTTCTACAATTTTACTTTATTTGGTTTGGAATTCTTCTTATGTTTTTCTCTTCTTTCTTTATTGCCACCGAGACTTGGCCTAACTATAGTTATCAATTGATGGTGGTTTGTACTTTATAATGTTATTTGATTGCAAATGTCTAGATGCTAACATTGAATTTTGATGTTGATAACTAAGATATGATTTTTCTTCATGATAAAAGGTAGTGAGTCCATGTCATCCACTAATTCACACAACTTTACGGTGTTCCCTTGTTTCAAAAATATGAGGTCCCTTTTTGAAATGAAACTTATAATAAACTTGTAACCTTGGTAGTTTCCAAACTTGGGATGAATTAAATGGATAGACAAGGATGTGACTTCAACAAGATTTGACATATTTTTTACATGCCTATCTTCTTGCATGCATCAGTATCTTCACAGGTCCTTTAGCATTCCTATGTAGATTAATAAAAAGAAGCTAAGTCTTTGCATGGTATGGTTCCCATCCAAAAATTCAAGAATAGAAAACAATAATGGAAATTCAAAGCACACCCCTTAGAACTAATAATGGGCTACAAGAACTGGTTATGGGTCTAGAAATACATGTTATCCATGCTTGAAGGTCCCCTCTAACTAAAGTCCATTTCACTCCTTGCTTATCTTATCTTCTCTTTTTGGAATGATGATTAATTTGTGGGGATATTCTATACCTTGGGAGGGGGGAGGTGGACTAGTCTAAGAGTGTCAATACAAAGTTAGTAATAGTGGATGATCTTAATTTGAACTAAGGATGGACATTATTAGGTCATATTAACAACAAAATTCACAACAGACTTTATGTGACCATGATATGAGACTCCATTTCACACTAAAATTCATCCACTCATGCTTTTCATAACTCACCTCAATACCTTTTCTCATGCTTTTTTAAATGTCTTGGTTTGATACGATCAAAGTTCTTTGATAGTTTCTTTGGTGATTTGGTCCTTAACTAATCATAACCATTAATCATCCATGGGGCCCATAGACTTCTTGGTTTAAGGACATGTAAGGGAATTAAGGACATGTAATTACTATGGGAAAGACACACTTGCATACTCCTTGATTAGGCTATTTAAGTTCCTCATCTCTTAGGTAGTTTTGCATTCAAATCATTCGTACTCCACATTGATTACATACAGTTTTGCACTCCTTAATTAAAATTTTCCATATGAAATCTCCTTTTTATGAATATCCTAGCCCTCTTCATGCATTCCATCATGTTCTAGGCTTTTCTAGCTTCCTTTGGACTCAAATTTTATTCAAAAAGTCTTTGTTTTTCCTTAGATTTTTCATGTGAAAATTTTTCACATACAACTATGTCGATGTGACCCCATTGACGTGATCATGTTGATGTAGTATAAAAATTGTATATATATACAAAAGGACTTAGGCATTTTTTACACATTTCACTCAAATGCACAAGGTGTTTTTGCCATTTCAAGAGCCTAGATCCTTCCAAAGCCCATAACTCATGAACAAATTATTTGATTAACCCTATTCTTCTATCTTATAGCTACCTTAGGTGAGCTTTATGTCATGAGGATCACAAACCTTAGGTTTCTAATGATTTTTTTTGGAATTTTTCTAACTCTCATAAGGTTTAACTAATAAAATAATATTAAAATTACTAATTCTTGAGAGTTAAACCTTTCCAACAAACTCTGGTAGCCATCTAAGGAAAATAATAATAAAATAATATTAAAATAATTATTCCATCATAATCACAACTTAGCCAAAGTGTAACTATTCCAAAGATATAAGGTATCCAAGTGTTCTAAATTTACACATCAAATGCTAATCCTTGGTCATGTTGTGATTACAGATGCCACCTAGACTAAGGGATGAACATGGAGCAAAGGTACGGCTATCCCAATTGAGGGACAAGCAACCAAGAATTGGAAGGGACCAACAACTGGAGTAGCCCAAGGAGTAGGCAACCGAAACACACACAACAAGACCTTTTTAGGAGGATCTTGAAGTGTAATTGTCCAATAGTTTCCTAAAGATGAAATAGAGAAATCCCATTGAAATGAGGCATCTTGACCAAGGCTAAACCTTGAGCTCACCTTGACTGATGCATGTCTAATGAAAATTAATTTAAAGGAGATTCAAAGTTTAGTTCGCCAAGAATTGAACTTTGGTACCTTCTTGGACTTTGCTTCAGAAGAAGTCAAAATGCAACTATAGAATTCTTCCATGTGGCCTATTCTTACTTCCAATAGAGAATGGTACGTAGAAGAAACATATATCTTCTGGAATAATAGGAAACCTAATGCCATAGTAAAAATCAAGAACATTAGTATGTCATACTCAGTGGAGGCCATCTCTTAGACCCTTGGATTGCCAAAAACTGAGGCAACGCTAGTGAAAATATTAACTCAAGTAGACATATAGGTCAAAAGGAGTGGATCCAATGGTGCTATAGGGTTAATTGCAAGGATTATGGTGTGCTAACCAAGGTAGAGAATATATATTTCAAGATTGCAGCCTACCACCTCAATCTAATGATGAGGCCAAACAAGGTGACAACCTTCTCTACCCATGCATGTGCCACTTTGAATGGGAAATTTCTAGTCAATCTCCCACAACTAATCTATCTTGAGATAAATAAGAACTTTATGGAAAATAAGCATGGGATAAAGGTACTCTCCTTCCCATGCTTGATTCACAAATTATGCAAAAGGGAAGGAATAGCTTACTATTTGAACAACACCCTTCAACATGCTTCTACCACCTCTTAGGTGAAAATGATAATAGACAAAGGTTTGTCAAAAGTTAAAGAAGAGGAGCAGCTACCACCACCACCCACTCATGAAACAACATTGAAGACTCATGTTTCCATTGAACACATGCAAAAAATCTATGAGCAAATCCAACAACAATAGTAGGAAGGACTGAGTGGTAATCCCTCTATCTACTGACTAGCATTAGGCTATCTAAATGAGGTCACTAATACAATCAATTGGTAGGAGGACATGGTGCTAATTTTTTCTACCCAACAAATGAAATTTTTTGCAAGATCAAATCCTAGTGCTTGAGAGGTAATGATGTCCCTTCTAGGACAACACCAATTTCTAGAGATATTTAGAAATGCCACTACCTTCTCAATGTAGCTAGAGGAAGGTAGGGAGAAACTATCTTGGTGATGTAGAACTAAGGGCAAGAAATAATAGTCAAGGTGGTGGTCGACAAAGTGGATGAAGCACTCATGCTCCTACAACATCTATGCTAGATGTTGCTATACTCAGAGACTTGCAAACATATGTAGGAATAACAAGTGGGAGATTTAGCATCATCGAACATGAGAAATTATTGGATCAATTGGTTGAAGCTAGGTAATCAATTCCAAAGGTGTTTAACCTTGCAGACAACATCATTGCAATCTAGTTAGTGCTCTTGGAGGCTAGGGGTAAGTGCATTAGTGCTAATTCCTAACTTGAAACGTCCACATCTGAAAATTGGGGCTTGGCTATAGAAGTTGTGGAATTAAGAGCTCACTTAGTTGATCCCACTATTCTTGGCTAGGATGTGACTAGAGATGAAGCCTTCTTATAGCTTTAGAGTTGAGTAGTGTATGGACCTTTATTCAAGCATTGATGTAGCTGGACACTTTAGTGTGAATAGCAATAAAGATGATCTTTCTTAAGAAACTTTACAACACTTGGACTTAGCCTAATATTCACTTAAAGAATTTACTATTCATGCAATTTACTTTTATGCATTTAATTAATAAATAAATTATAGATAATTAATGCACATAAGTATGACCATCTTGAGCATACATTAATGCTTGGTAATCCTAGTAGTGCTCACACTTGGTAACCCAGTAGCATTGCAATGTGTTCAAGATGTGTATGATAGATAGGAATGGATGCTTATGTTATAATTAGTTAAGGTTTTAGATATTTTTTAGATTAATTAAGAATTAATTACTTTATTCTTATGCTTAGGAGAAATAGATAAAAATATAAAAGTTATACAAATAATGTGCCTCAATTATACTTAATCATACCCTTGAACCTCACAAGTGGAACTAGGAAGACAACAATCACATCCTTGAGATTTGCTACCTAGATAATGTTTACTTAGAGAGCTAAAGTATATGGAATTCAAAAAAATTACTTAGTGAATGCTAGTGATTGATATGGTTCTTACTACTCATCAAACATGTACAAAGAAGATCAAACAATGAGCCTATGCATAAAGGTTGCTATATCACTATTCTAGGAAAGCCACTAAAAGGAAGATCAAATGTAACATGGGAAAAAATATTAAAAATTATTTAAAGAAACTACAAATAAATAAAGATCTAGCTCTTCATGAGGGAAATGGTGAAAAAAACTTATGTAGCTAATTTCATGTTGCTAGGACAAGGGTATGATGATGAAGAAGAAGAATAAATTAAAATAATTTTCACTAACCACTTAACTATAAAACAATCTATTTGACATTGGAAGCATCAATTGTGTAGCCATACTATGTGGCTATCATTACTTGCATAATAAATCCTTATTAAAAAAATAGGAAACATGTGTATGTTGTGTAGACTTGTGTGAGCACTTGTGGGATTGTGCAACCTTCTACAAGATTATATGGGCTTTAATAGCACTATGTAAATCCATTTATTTTTTAATAAAAAAATAAAAAAGTGTTAACCTTAGTTATCACATATAGTCCTTGCCATTGTCTCATGAAACAAGCTCACACAAGCCTCAATGTGTATAGTTTTAAAAATAGATTAAAAAATCACATAACTGTTAGCAATTGACATGTTGTTAATGCTTTCACACATTCATAGAACAAGACCATATGTGAATGCCGAATGAGGCTGCATGCCATGTGGTGTTTAGCCAATGGGATGCCTACTGGGATTGCACAACATGAGAACATAAAAATTTTCTTAGTATGTATTTAATGCAATTACCAATAAATGTATATGTTTATGCACATCTCATGCATATCACATGTGAACATGTATGCATTAGGAGAAAAACTATGAAAAAAATTGTAACTATTCTACATCAAGCAAAATTCAAAAAATTAAAATACTTTAACTTGGAAAGTTCGAAACTTAAACTTGTAACCTCTATTATATTATTTCAAGTATGTACCACTATTTTGCTTATTACAATTATGATAAACACTATTTTCTATATTATTTAAACATATGTTTCTAGGTCCCATCCCTACCTTCCAACATGTAAGCATGTTATATGATGGTCATCGAAAATGCATGCACTAGCATTGTTACATTAAATATGGACTAAGGAAGTTTTTACACTTTTTTTAGCATAACACTCTACTACATAGTAGAGATTGTAGCCACCTCAGTTCCTTACCTCCTTATACCTAATTTCATTTCGACAGTAGGGGTCATAGTGATATATGACACCAAGTTGCATCTATGTAGTCATATACCTATATGCCATGCTAGCCAGTGTTCACTCACCATGCCCATCTACTTGCTTCCATATGTAGAAACTATCCCTGATCTCATTTCCCACATGGATACTAGTATTAGCCCATCTTTACACAAGTGCAATTCATGTTTACTTGAGGATCATCTATGAGTTCTTATGAACTAATGAAAAAAGTTGAGCTTTTGGTAGGCTTTGAAAAATTTAACTTTAAATATTAATTGATTTTAGTTAGTTAACATTTTGTAAATTGGTTAGATGGTTAGTTGGATAAGCCTTAAGTTAGGGCTTTATCAAGTGGGAGGTGTGAAGTTTAAATGGAAAGAAATTAAATATTAAAATCATAAAATTTATTATAAATTTATAACTGATGTAATTTTTTTTATTTTTTTTAAATATTCATTTGCCATAACATAGGCATAAGATGTCTGATTAAGGCAAATAAATAGTCATTTCTTAGGTTTTTCAATGTTTTGAGCATAATGACATAGTCAATTTTAGTATTTGGAGCTTAGAAAAATTAGTTAGAAACTTTGAATTAAAATATAATAATATATTTAATTATTTTTAATACTACTAACATCAAAATTTCATAACTTGTGCATTTGATATCCATTTTAGATGTAGAGATAGCTATTTCTAATTTTCTCGGCCATTCAAATCCAATGGTAAGATCAGATTGGTCATAAAAAACTTGATAATTAGGTAATAGTTTAAATCATATCATAGTAAGCCCATATTTTAATTATTTATAAACCATAAGATTAGACAAACAAGTATGTTTAACCATACCAACATATTTATACAAATGTAAATAATCCATACAATTAAACCTAAGTTAGTATCCCTTAGTTTAAATTATACATTACTAGGGTCAACATTCTAAGGGAGGTATGAAGATCATTAAGAGTTAGAAAATAAAGCCAAATCATTATTCAAGGAAGTAAGAAATTGAAGAATTAGTTGGAAAACCAATGGAGAAATAAGAAATTAAATCAACACAACAAGTATCAATAGACATTAAGTAGAGATCAACAATTACAGATAATCATAATCTTGTCCCAACAAGATGTATGATATTTATAAAGAAAAAAAAAGTGAAGGGAGAATTCAAAAATAATTATGACAATCACAACATATAGTCTTATTATAGGACCTCTAGATAGTAAAAAGAAACATTCTCTATGATCATATGGAATCATACATTGATATGAATATCAAATCCATACAAAATTATAAAGTTGGTTGCTAATGTCTTAAGTATGCAAGAAGTCTTGTCACAAGAATTAAAAGACATGATTTTTAAAATTCTAGAATTTCAAGCCATGGAAAAGAAAGAATGATTAAGATTCCAAAGAAGTCATGTTGCCTTAACATTAGTACTAAAGATGCAGTCATCAAGAGCCATAGTTTACTAACTATGGTGCCTTGATATGCAAAGATAAATTTGTTATATCCACCATTTTGGCTTGTTAGTGACCAAAATAAGTATGATTTTGACATTGTCACATCCATTTAGGACATTGAAAGGCCAAAAATCATTATCCTAAGTCATTCTTTGAGCTTTTATAGGCCCTCAAGAGATACTCCAAATTATGATCCAACATATATGCACCAGTGTTGGTGACTTTTGATAGAACCTCAAATATAAAAACGTTTTTAATTGTCCCATAGGTGATGTTAATGTTAAATGAATTTTTAGCATGAATCACAAACTTGGATTTTAGCCATAGTTTTGACTCCCCTAAAACTTTGGCAATAAGTTTACATCAGCCTTTAGAAAAATAGGCATTTACAATAGTAATTTTAATAAGTTTTTGGAGATATGATAAGGTACATAAAATTTGGAAAATTTTTCTAAGTATGACCATGTGATGTTGATGTCAACATCAATTTCACCTATCTAAGCCAAATTTTCAGCTTTACAATTTTTTCTTTTGATAGAAGTTTTCTAAGTATCATCTAGGTAACATTGACATCAACATTGGCATCGCTTTCCATAGTTAAATTTTAGGTAGACTTCATAGACATGCTTTGGAAGACATGAGATAAAAAAGTTTGCTAAATGTTACCTAGGTGATGCACATGCTAATGTTAACATTATCTACCTTAGTCAAATATACATTAGTCAAAATAGATGAGATAGAAAATTTTTCTAAGTGTTGTCCATGTGACACATGCCAACATCAGCATCACCACATCAGTGTTACGTATCTTACTCAAATTTTCATCAACTTTGGAAAAGATGAGATAGAAACATTTTTCATGTATCACCCATGTTATGCACATGTCAACATCAACATCACCCAGTTTAGGGAAATTTACATACGCTTTGGGAGATATGACATAAAAATTTTTCTAAGTATCAACCAAGTGACGCTTATGCCAACATCAATGTTACTTACCTTAGTTAAATTTTCATTAGTATCACTAATCTAAACTTTAACTTTTAGTTTTTAAAAATGAAATCCAAACAATTACACTTGACTTTAGGATTGAATTTGGAAATCCTGGGTCTATAAATACCAACCCAAAATGTGACTTTTAGAGCTAATTTCTTGAGATTTAAAGCACTTCTTTGAATTTCAAGAGATCAAGAGAACCAAAATCTATGTTTATCCTATTACATATATGCTTCTTGGCCACCTTGACATTCCTTGTAGTCCATGTGCTGTATCCTAATTCCTACGTCCTTAGCAACAATGCAGACATACTAATGCTAATGTTAGCATCACTTGCACCAGGGTTAGAATTCTACATAGCATTCATGTTACTTGGAGCATTGTTAGAATTTTTTAGTGCTAGTATCACCTATGGGACATTTCACAAAAAAAAATCCTATTTTGACCTAGAATCAACTTCAGTTAGTGCTAAAGGCTTTTCCATCCATATCTAAATATACTAAATGTCAAAATTCATCATCAAATCACTTTTCATATAAACCACATTTCTATTGGTAGTTTTATTTCATAGTTTTTATCTCCCATCATTGTAACACTTGGTTCTCCCTAAGAGGTAAAAACTTTTTATTTATTTAATCAAGCATTTTTATTCTTTGAAAAGGAAACTTAAACCCTTTTCAAAATATTAAGTTCCCCATTTCTCATAATTTTTGTACTTTTTATTCATTTTTCATTAGATATATTTTATTTTACATTAATAGTTTGCCCTAGGTTCTTAACATTAATTTCATTGTCATCCAATCATTCCCCTATTTATTTAATGCTAAATGATAGACTAAGCTCATATTCAATTTGACGGTTCATGCCCCTTTTCATAATCATTGATCTATCAAGGATTATATTGTTCCAAAAACCAATTATGGTCACAAGTGAGATACTTAACATTTTATTAGTTAAGATGTTCTTGTAGGATTATGAATGAATAATTTTGTAGAAAAAATTTTGGCATTAGAAGAAGGGTAAATAGGTTTTCTACTATCATGAGCCATTACCTAAGATCCCACTGGTCCTTTCTGGCACTTTTATTTTTTACATATTTTTTTGACATCTTTACTTTGATTCTATGTATTTTACTCTTTTTCCATTTGGACCTAATCCTTTTTCTAAGTGTGTATAGAAGACACTTTTTAATAATATGTTTGGACAAGAATCCAATTCATCTCATAGATCCTAGGTTTGTAAACTAATGGAGATGTAGAAAGCTCAAGAATTTATGACACTTACAAGAAAACATGATTACAAGATCACACATGCTAAAATAAAGATAAATATTACATTGGCTAAGAATGAGCTATGAAGAATGATTGCATATGAATCTTTTAATAATCTAAAGGCTTTTCTTGCAAACTTCAATCAATTTGTGGAGTTCCATGAATATTGGAAAAATACACTAGCAAGATATCTTATCATTAGGGATGAGATTCAAGTGCTTTCTAGTGGTAAGATTCAACAAATATAGGCTAGGCTAAAATTCCTAGTGAGACATACCAACATTAACTTTAGGATGAATTATCAACTTCAAGACTAATAGAGTGAAGGTGGTGGTTGCATTAGCATTCATGATGATGATGAGGATGAGAATTCTCTTGCCCCATTACCTACAAATATCTACCATTAGCTCACTATATAATTGTAAATTTGAATCCTACAGTATCTCCATCTCATCAATTTCACCAACCCATTTTTCATGCATATTTCCTAGACTAATGACCTTATTGCATTTATTTTTACTACTCTAGCTATTATTACTTGACTTGTAGTTATCCTACCTATATCATATAGCTTGTTTCCAAGCACAAATATTTTTAATCTAACATCTCATGCATAAGTATATAATTCCAATACCTTGTTGAATTTGGTTCAACCTCTTTCCCTCATACCACTAGTTCAAGAACTACAAGTTTCATTTCCATTCCTTACAATCTCCCTAGTTTATGCCCTAATGAAATATTCCATAGTCTATCATCATGCCCATAGTTACACCTTCTCAACCAACTTCACCTATTCACAACATCATCTTGGATAATCTTGTAAAATCGTCCATCCATGGTGTTCCACCTAAGTGAATGCTCCTACTTCAAGAATTATCTTCTAGGTTACAAGCTAATGAACATCAAACACAAAATGTAATACCACTACCTGGAGGTGGCTTAGCAGCTTTCATTATTCATCTTCTTGTTAACCCCATTAGCCCATTGATTCTAACTATTCAAGTATCCAAGAAAGTCTCATTGCCGAACTTTACCAAGTATAATGGAGAAATTGATCCTAGAAATCATGTTATCACCTTTCATAATGAGTGCATGTTTTTGGCTAGCTCTCATGGATTCATTACCTTCTTCGAGTAGCTCTTCATGGACTTTGTGAAGAGGTTCAAACACAATATCGTCAAAGGTGGCACTTTGTAAAAGCTCCTAGCCATTAACAAGGCAATGATTGAATTCATCTCAAAGTTCTTCTCTTAATGAACTTTAGTAATAATGGAGCTTACTTAGCCTTAATGATGCTATCACTTCTATTAAACATGTTAAGGTGGCAGCCATCTAACATAATGCTCTAGAATGAGTGAACTTTTATAACAAAACCAACAAGGCAGTAGAGGAAAATGACTTATAGAATGTAAGATAACTAGTAGTATTGGTAAATGAAACTTCATCAACATACTCATCCATGACTAATATTTTTCGCTAATATTTATCAAATAGGGACCAACAAAGTAGAAAACCCAAATATTGATCTAAACATCATAAGTTTGTGATAACCTACACTTAGGATGATAACTTACTATTGAGAGATCAGCATATAACTCCAACTAGATCACGAAGCAAACACAGGCTAGATTTAGACACTTGCATATTTTAGCCATAAATCATTCGTAATGTATGAAAGAAGATCCATCTATTCTAAGGTGGCATAATTCTAATAAATTCTTCTATTATCATGAAGCTAAAGGTCATGATACTAATGATTGTAATATAGTCAAGATGACATTTAGACTCTTTTTAAAAAAGGGAAAATAGTCTTCAATACATTGATTCAACCTAATAATTAAGATATGTAGATCATCCAAGATCCCTTGAATTTTTATTTGAAGGAAGTGTTTGCATTTAATCTCAGTCCCAAAGGTAGTTATCTGAGAATCATATTTGTTATCAAAATGGGTCTCTCTCAAACAAATCCCCAAGTATCTTTATAAACTAATCCTCTTAAATGTAAAAAGCCTTTTGTCATTAATCTTTCTATAGATAATTCATTTGCTCCAAATACCCAAAAGGTATAGAGAGCTCCATTTTTTATAGTTCTCACATCATACTATGATAGTTCTTCTACCCCTCAAAATTCCATGAATTCCAACCCTCCATCACCACTAAGAAGTAGGTTATCCTTGCCTACTCTATCTTTTCTAGTTTATTTTTCCCCTATTTTTTCTTATGTAATGCCCCCTCCATCATGCCTCTTATCCTCATCCACCTTATAGGAGCTGGCATTAATCCTTTTCCCATACCTCCAATCTCTATCAAGTCAAAACAAAATCTTCTCCATAGTGGAAGCAGAAAGTGTTATTCAAAGAGTCATAAAATGCATCTATGCCCACTCCAAAAGCTACTTCAACTAATCCATCATTAACTATTCCTCTACTACCTTCACCTCCCAAAGATTCAACATTAAAGCATTAGGATTTTCCTCAAGCCATTATAGAAATGAAAGTAAAAGGGCTGAACCTCTCTTTTTAGCCTTATTTCCACATTCAAGGAGAATCATTTAATATTAAAAGAGCTATTAAAGTCCAACATCATTTTAGAAGATATTCAACCTCATGTCCTTGCCATCTCATTAATTCTTAAAATTACATAATATGAGGTAAATTTCCTGGTGTTCAAAGGGGAGAACATTAAGATCTATCCTAGGTATCATATGTTAGCTTTCCATTTACATCACCATATAAATTGGGAATAACATGTCACTACTTTTAGTACACGTGGATTATGAAGTTGAATCTAATGTTGTTTCATAGATCATCATCAAGGTAGAGTAGCGATCATAGGCTTGATCAAATTAACTTTCTCAATAGGAAATTTTATCAGTTTGGAAGTTGTTTTTATTGTAATTAAAAACTCCTTAAGAACAAATACTACTTTAGAAAGGCCTTTCTTAGCTTATCATCAAGTAGTTTGCTCACTCATCCACTAGCAGATATACTTTCTATGCAAAGATAGAGAGGTATTAATCCATTCAAATCTTGAAATTTCTATCATCTCCCATTTGGACATTTTAGAGAAAACTATGTTAGGATGTAACTTGTAACTATGGATTAAACACCATCATTAGAAGAAATCTATGAATCAAATTTTATCATCTTGTGATCATCTAATTCTTACAAATTCATAGATCTAGGCTTTGGTGAACTAGATCTTGTAGAATTCATTAAAAGTGCTAAGGATCCTACTTGTTCTTGAGAAAAGAAAACCAATGCCAACGTATACCTTGTCCAAGATTTATATCATCTTTACTTTGTTATTTCCATGCTTTTAATCTATCTTCTACATTTATTCTAATCATTCATGTTTATTCATTTTAGTACTTTACACTATTTTATCTCATGTTATTTTTTCTCTTAATTTACGTCTTTACCATTAGCTTCAATGTTTGAAGAGTTATTTTTAACTATTACGTTATTTTATATTGTTTTACACCTTAGCTATCAAAATCAAATCCCATAAAAACATAGAAAAGTAAAAAATAAACATAAAAAAGAGAAAATTTATAAAAAAAAACATTTATCATTTTACCATAGTTCACTATACTATAGCTTTTTGTATCATAGTCCTTAATCTCCAATATGTTCATACAAACACATTCATCTAGCAAAGACACCAAAACATAAAACATAGTTAACATTTCATCATTATCCCTTGTTTATCTCTTCTACATATGTACCACCTTTTCAGTTCTTATGGCTTTCCATCTCCCCTTCCTCTTTCTCTACATTATTCATTCATCATTATTTTCAAACTCTTATGAGTAATTTATTTTTTAGTCAACCTTGGACTTAACCATCATCATCTTACCTATCCTTAAGTCATTATCACCCTAATCACCATCATTATGAGCACTCCATATATGCCTAGTTGGAGACATTTTTAGCTATAGGTGTATTGTTATCTATAATAACACCATCGATCATCATGTAATAACCATGTTTTATTTCATATTAGGAATGATTCCTTCATTTTCACTTAACATCTTGATAATATAGTGTATTATTTGGTGAACTCAAATGGAAATCAATATCCAAATCCCATCAATCAAGACTATATCAAGTAGTGCTATATATAATGCTCCAAAAAAAATTATCATGTTTTTTCTAACCTTTATCTTTTTTCTCATTGATGAGACGTGATTTACACTAGGCCGTGATATCGCGTACGCGATATCGCGACCGACGCGATATCGCGTCTTCTCCTGCGATATCGCGTACGCGATATCGCGTCGCGCCGCCATTTCTATAAATAAG
>MNCI01036870.1:179439-203830 GCA_015680685.1 Gnetum montanum
AAAATACCAAAAAAATCACATACCTCAGACTTGCTTAACCATACACCGTGACACTTACAAGCAAGCCTGGGAAGACAACGAACGATTAACCCCAAGTGTTTCTTGTGGCGTTAAGGCATTTAGTCTGCGGAGTTCGACCGGATCGCGCGTGTACGCTCGTTTCGTATGGTGGAGTGTAGGGGTACCTCGCCACTCATCACTCATCTATGTTTTATTGCATTACTTTTACTTCCCTTGCTATCTTACTTTTCATCCTCTCTCTTTCTCTCTCTCTATTTTTTGCTATCATTCTTCTATATATCTATCATGAAAATTCCTCTACTTTCCCAATCTCTACTTATCCCATTCTACTAATATTTCCTCCTATCAAAAAAATTTTATGAGCATATTTATAAGTAATCTACCTCATGCAAAGAGTAAAAATTGTTTTATCATTTTTAATCCATGTGAGGATGTGTTGAGTTTAAGTGGGATAGGAAGAAAAATTATCAATTATCAATCATAAACATTATTAGAGTATAGGATTTAGTTGTACTCCACTTCTATGGAATAACATTCTCAACTTGCTATATAAGAAATGTCCCTTATTTCTTTCATCATTTTATTATTTTGTTGATTTTGCAACTTTATATTTCATCTGTTATCTCTCATGTTCTTCATTCTTCCTCCAACTTCCCTTTCTATCTTTATCCCTTCCTTCCGATAACACATTAGTGAAAATTAAGTTATTCTATTTTATTCCAATAAGGATGTATTGACAACTGGAGTGGGATAGGGTATGAACATCATTAATGGTATCCCTTCATTCATATTCTATGTAGGACCTCATTTTGATCCTGAAAACACTAGATTCATCCCATGTATGCTAAGGCCAAGGTCAACTATGTTGGCCAACATAATCACAATGGAAAATATATATTTTAATGCCCAAAAACCTCCAAAATCAAACATCTTGAGCCAAAACCCTAGCTAGAGACATGGGTGACCCTAGAAACCCAAGGGACTGGTCAATTGACTATAGAAACTCATCAAAAGCTAGATTTTAGACATGAGTACAATGGAATAGGCCATGACTACAATGGCCAGCATAGTCATGATTGGAAATTAATGAAATTAATGTTTTGACATCTTGGATGACCTAAAATTTAACTTAAGATACTTAGATCCTCATTTAACATTGCCACTTGCAGTTTGGCTTTACCTAATTAAGAAGAACCCATATTTTGACTCATCTACATTGGAGCAACCCTTGACTATGCTGGCCATTGTAGTCATAAGGTGTTGATGTTAAAAACCATCTTCTAAAGCCTATTTTGATCTCCAAATAGCTAAGCCTACTCTTCCAAGACATTACACTATCCTAGGAAGCTAAAAGAACACCAATAGTAACTTTGAAATTCTAGAAGCCCATTTTCTCATGAAACTATGCTAGGATGACACCAATGTAGAACACCAATAGCAACTATGCTAGCCAACTTAGTCACTAGTGTTGACACCATTTCTAGCTTCCAAAGGATGAGAATGAAGTCAAAATGCATCAATTTTCAATCCCAGTTCATAGCACTAGTCATATTGTCCATCAATAACACAAAACTAGATACAGTGAACCTAGAAAATCACCCACTAATGTCAACTATGTTGGGGCTTGGTTTGACTATGATAGCTAAGCATAGTCACTTGTCATTACATCAAAAGGTGTTATTTTAACTTTAAATAGCCCTAAAACAGCCTCACCAAGCATCTAAATTCACTTTCCAACACTGTAAACCTCTACTATGGTCCTTTATAGCCTAAAAATGGCAAAATCTAAGTCTTCTTAACCAACATTAAGCTTCTTTTACCACATGCGTTCCACCTTGATTGATTTGACATTGTTTCATTGTGTTTCAACTTGTTTTGATGTTGGAATGCATGGTTGGCTCTTATATATCATTAGTTGATCTCATTCAACTTCTACATAACTCCAATTTCATCATATCTACCTTATTCTCTCTCTTGTTAATTCAATTGACCTTGTTTGACCTTTGATTGATGTTATTTGATGGGTTTTGATCATCCTTAACTATCATTTAACACCATGTTACCTTATGGCATGTTAAGGCATTAAACCAACAATATGACTTGTTAAGATCTAAAATTGGTAAAATGTAATCGTAGTTGATCATGTTTGACCTTATGTTTTCTACCTTGATTGATTTAGCCTTATTTCATTATGTTTCAACTTGTTTTGACCTTATTCCCCATTATCGACCTTTATTATCATTGGAACATAACTTGGCCTCATTCCATCAAGTGTTCCCATTGTTTAGCCTTTATTTCATTTTATTTGTCTTCACCTACCTCTTATAGTCTTTTTTGACCTAGTTTTCACTTTGTTTAACCATGAAATAACATGTTTTGATTGATCCATGCATAGTTGCTAGCATATTTTATATCATTTTAGCATTATTTTCTCATTTTACCTAGGTGCCACTAAATGTGCTTATGGTTGATATGTAGGACTAGTATGAACACCTAGAAGAAAATGAGTTTATGATTGAGCCTAAGAGAACCTCATGGTGATGTTGAACATTGTATTAACCTTAATTACCTAGATCTTCAACCTATGAGTTTTGTTTACCACATAGCTTCAATAAAGAAACCTCTAGAATAATCTAAAAACCCAGTCAAAATCCTTGACCTTGAGGCTAGTGACATTATTAAAGAATCTCTAGCTAAGGTTTCTATCACAATATACACTGGTAAGGAGAAAAATTTAAAATTAAGTTTCTCATTAGAACCTTAGTAGGCCCAAGGCATCACCAAGGTCCTCTAAGATAACATTAAGGTATTTGCCTAGTCATATGAAGATATGCAAGGTCTTGACCCATGCCTAGTGCAACATAATAGCATAATTGATCCTAGTATTAGACTAGTTAAGCAAAAATTTCACAAGATTAGACCAAATTTAGCCCTAGCAATTCAAGATCAGATTACAAAATTGTATTAAGCTAGTTTCATTATAGCTATTGATTATGTAGAATGGGTATCCAACACAGTGGTAGTCCCTAATAAAAACAAGAGTATATGTATTTTGCATAGATTTCCAAGACCTAAATAAGGCAACCATCAAGGATAATTTTCCATTACATAGTGTTTACCAACTTATCGATACTATGGCTAAACATGCCTTATTATCCTTCATGGATGGATTCTTAGGATACAACCAAATTAGGATTAACCTAGAATATCAACTTGCTACAACCTTCATGACCTCTTGGGGTACCTTTTTCTATACCATGATGCCCTTTGGCCTAAAGAATTCAAGATAAACCTACTAGAGAGCAATGACACACATTTTTAATGATTATATGCTAGGATTGCTCAATGACTATATAGACAGTATAGCCATTAAGTCCAAAGTGGCCAATGACCATGCTAATGATCTTGACCTTGTGTTAAAACAATGTATTAAATATGAGCTTAGGCTTAACCCTAAGAAGTATGTCTTTGGCATTCAAATTGGTAAGATGGTTGGCTTTGTAGTATTCAAAGTAAGGATATGTGTTGATCTTGATAAGGTTAAGACCATATCCAACTTGGTAATACCAACTAACCTTATGGAGCTTCAGGGATTGCAAGGTAGATTACAATTTATCCATAGGTTTATCACTAGGCTTTCAAGTTACAACCCATGTAACACATGTTTAAGAAAGGAGTTCACTATGAGTGGATGGCTCAATGCCAAGAAGTCTTTGAAAACCTTAAGTAAGAGTTGTCACAACTACCTATGGTTTATCCATCACAAAAATATGAGCCTTTTTACATTTACCTTACTATCTCTAACATGTCTATTGCTTGTCTGCTCTATCAGAAACAAGATGATGAAGCAAAGTTACTCGTATACTACCTAATACATGCATTAGTTGCCCATGTGACCTGATACACTAAAGTGGAGAAGTATTATTTAGCCCTGGTCTTCTCATTGAAGAAGTGGTGGCACTACCTTTTTATAAGCCAAGTCAACATCATTTGGAAAGACAATGTGCTTAGAGCCATCATGACTAACATCTACAAAAATAGTCATATTTCCCATTGGAAAGCCATAACAACCAAATTTTACCTTCATTATGTTTCTCAAGCATCAATGAAAGGTCAAGTTATAGTCACATAACTTACTACTTCACCAGTAGAAGATCATGCAACCATAGACCTCAAATTTCCTAACAAACATGTTAGCATTATTAGTAATATACCCAAGGTCTATGAAGTAGGCATGAGCTTTGATGGAGCTTCAACTACCCATGGGGTTAGCACTACTACCATCATAACACTCTCATCTAGTGAGATCAAATCATTCTCTTACCATTTCAAATTTTGATGTACCAAAAAAGTAGTAGAGTATGAAGGATTGATTAGGGGGATGATGGTAGCCCATGACCTAGGAATCAAATGCTTAATGATCAAAGGTGATTCAAAACTTATGATTAACCAAGTAACTGAGGTTTATGCATGTAAAGCCAAACATTTGCAGCCTTATTATGACTTAGGAAAGAAATTTATAAAATAATATATAGACATTGATATCCAACATATACCCCAAACTGAGAACATGCTAGTTGATGTCATTTCAACCTTCGCTCTCAATGTGATGCCTAATGTTTTTAGTAAATTACCTTCCTTAACCATTGATTACACTATTCTCATCATGCAAAACACTGAGGACAACTTTGTAGCCTTCATCAGTATTGCCCCTTCAAGTGAATGATATGATAATATCAAGTTTTATCTCATTCATGGTGAATCTCCATAGGGCCTAACTACTTCTCAAAAGGATGTTGTACGTAAACAATCAAAATAGTATATCATCATAAGAAATAACACATTATGTCGATGGTCTTATGATAACATATTATTAGTGTGCTTGGGAAAAATCAAAACTTGCAAAGTCCTTGAGCAAGTTCATGAATGTATATGTGGAGGACATATAGGACCTAGAGCCATGGCTACTAAGATTAGATGGCTAAGTTATTATTGGCCCTATATGAAAAATGATTTCCTATAGAAGGTCAAACCTTATGACACTTATCAATGGCATAGCAACCTAATACACATGCCACCAACTAAGTTACACACTACTCAAATAGCTTGGTCATTCTAATGATTGGGATTAGACATCTTTGGACCTATAATGCCTAAGTATTCCACAAGGCATAGTTTGATCATCACTGCAACTAAATAATTTTCAAAGTGGGTTGAAGCTATTTCCCTTAGGAAGATTATGTCTCAACTATTTTATAGATTTATATTCAACAATATAGTAGCCCATTTTGGCATATCTATGACAATAGTCATAGATAATGAACCACAATCTAGGAGCCAAGAAATGAAAAACTTTTGTCATAAATTAGGCAATAAGAATTTATTTTTGTCATTGTACTACCCTCCAAGCCAATGGATAAGATGAAGATAGCAACAAGGTTATCATGAACTTGCTTAAAAAGATGCTAGCAATAGCAAATGCAAGTGGCATGAATGCCTTGTCCATGCACTTTGGGCTTACTAAATGACTTTTTGAACTACAATCGATGTAACTCCATATAGCATGGTTTATGATTTTGAGGTTGTTTTACCTCTTGAATTGTAGATTCTGTCACTGAGAGTAGCCCTATCAAACTTCATCAATGATGAATAGAACAAGGAGCTACAAATCATGGACCTAGACTTGGTGGAGGGGCAACAAGTATGAACTCTTGCTCACATCAAGTGAAACCAAGAGAGGTATAAACAATAGCACTACCATAATGTAAAAAAATGAAAGATCAAGAAAGAAGACTTAGTCCTCAAAGCTATCTATGGGTATGTAGACAATTTCTCAACCAACTAGGAAGGGCCTTTCTTGATCACCAAGGCTTATGGCAATGGAGCCTTCCAAATAGTAGATATGGATGGAAATGAATTCGCCAATCTAGTCAATCATTCCTATATAAAATAATATTACATTTAAAATATTTTCTTGGCAAGTACCAAAATCAACATTGACAACCATAGTGACCAATAACAAGTGAGCCCACTTTCTTTTTGTATCTCTTTTCGCACAAAAAATGGACTGAAAAACTCTGTAACATCTATAATTCAAGAAGTAGATGCCTTTTAGGTGTAATGACTGTGACCATAAATGGCCTATTTTTCTAATTATTTCATGTAACCCTATGCATTGTATTGTGACAACATGCTTTCTTTGTCTTATTTTGTTGTTCTCTTAGAGTTGTGCTTGTAGAATGAAGCTTGGATTCATTGCAAAGATGCAACTTATTATGGCAACAACTCATCATGTGACCTCAATAGAAACATTTTGGTGAGATTTTCTTGACATACCAAGAGTACTTGTTTCACATCACTCCTATTATACTTCTTCATGAGCCCAACCTTGTAGCCTAATTATGACCCTCTTTACCCTAAACAACCATGATAGCCTATTTTTGACCTCATGCATTATGGTCATTTCACATCTCCTTCATCATGCTTGACCTTCATGTCCATTGAATGTAACACATCTCATTCAGTAGGAAAATGCACTAAACAACCATGATAGCCTATTTTATCACCTCATCATAATCATATCTCATTATCACGAAGCACTCTTTGGCATGGTTCAATACTACAAGATCAAACATAGAGAGGAAATATTGGTGATAGGAATATAGTGGTGTTATGTATTCTTTATCAATGTCTTTTAGATCAATCCTTCAAACATCAACAAAGAGAGGCCAATGAAACACCACCTAGAAAAATGCATGTTGCAACTTGTAACCTTCACCATTTAACTTGAGGTAATATTTCATTGTAAATGTGAGATTTATGACCCCAAGAGTTGCAATCTTAAATACTTTAAATTTTTGAGATTGAAAAATACCTCATACGTTGCTACTACCTTACTTTCTAAGAGGAAAAAGTGCTATCTTGTCTATATATGGGCTTGGGAAGGCTAAAAATGCCTTGGGGACTACCAAATTTGGCATTTCCATGGGTTTTTGTATGGTTATAGTCTAAATTACATTGAAACCATTAACCCACAATGTATATGCTGTTGTATGTTTACTTTTCTAGCAAAAACCCAACGTAGTCATCACAAAACCCAGCATAACTATAGGACCAATGTTGATGTTGTTGGGCTTTCCATTTTCCCAAAAATGGCCAGTGTAGTCATGATAACTTCCTATGGTGGCAACATGGCTAACATAGTAATCATGGATTTTCAACAATTGTACTTTGGCCAGCATAGTCACCATGATTTCAATAGACTTTAATAAGTGTTATTTAGTCCTCTAAGGTCAACATAGTTGAGGTGAAGGATAGCATAGTCATAAAAGTTTGTTTACTATTTTTAGTATGGAGATGGGTTTTTGATGACCTTGGTGCATAAAAACTTATCAAAAATGATCAACTATGCTAGAAATCAAAGCCATTATGACTATAAATAATCATTAATTTGTTAGCAATCATGCCAATAATTTGTAGCATGAAATCAGCAACCTAAAACCAGTAAAATACCAATGTAAACATCTTATTTAGGTTCTCATTTTTTGCAATCAATAGTATTTTGTACCCTTTAGAGCTTGATTTCCATTTAGCATGTACACTGAGCATTAGAGATCCTTGGCATAGTACCATTAGAACAATAGCTTATACCACTATTTACACCACCTGTAATCAAAGTTGCAAACTTGAATATAAACCATCAAGGAGTTGTAGGTGATTGGGATTGGGAAGTACCTGGATCATGGAGATTAACTACAAAACACAACCTACTGGCTCCAACAAGCTTGATGCTCCATTCAAGCTAGCTTCTTGTGCTTTGAGCACACAATCTATACTCTTTGAACTTTACACTTTCATTCAATGAAGTTTTCAATTCATTTGTAGTGTAGCTTTAATTTCAAGTTTAATTCTATGTTAATTTATTTTCATTTAAATCTTCAATTCCATTCTTGTTTTCATTTCCATTTACATGTTGTAAGTCCTTGGATGATCGGCAAGACCATCCAAGGTACCTTTGATCCTATTTTTTGAAGGTCCTTGGAATTCAAGGTCAGGTTGTCATACTTGGGATTTTTGGTTTTCTAGTGATCGAATTTTCTAAGTGCTATAACTATCTCTTGGGTTTAATAGTGGAATCTATATATATCTAATGTTATCATATGCATGATCAATTTCTATCAATTCATCATATGATCAAGCAAAGACTATTGATCACCTATTGAATACCTTTATCAACTGTTCTTTTTGTTCTTTAGTGAGCTTGGTATTGATGATTACTAGTTTACCATTATCAAGAAATCCATATTTGAAATTTTCCAATAAAGATTTAAATTCCAAGGATTCTTTTCCATAATTATCAAGGATTTTCAACTCTCCCTAATCTATTTCTACTTCTTCCCTATATTTTTTTTGAAGAGTCAGTTCTGAATTTGCTCTAATTTTCCCATATTATTAATATAAGTACTTATGAGGATTTCAGCTAGTTTCATACATATTGTTGAACTGGAACTAGCATTTTTTATTAGCCACTAGGTATCTTCTTATTTTATGGGTACTATGTACAGGTACCTTTGGACATCTACTATTTTGTCATACTTCTTGCATGCTATGATGGATGTGCTCTTTATAGTCCATATTTTCTACATGAAATAGCACCTTGTGTTACTATACATGATGCATGAAAACCTATTCTTTTAAAAATTTCCAAAATTCATTTCTCTTGGATATTTCCAAGAATAGGTCTCTCATCCCTAGCTTGACATCAATTGTCCTTAGCCAAGTCCTTTCCATGATAATTAGAAAGTGCCCCTTATAGTTGTTGACATGGATGACTAGGAAATTTGCTAGATAGGACCATCAGAAAATTGTGGTTACAATATTCTCCACTAGTCCTAAGTGAATGATGATGAATTAATTATCAAGATCTAACCTAATGTTCCATTTCCTATGTTGAGGCAAGTTCTAAGTTTTATACATTTCTTTGAAACTTAAGTTTACCTTGACACTTGAGTCTAGTAGATCTTCGCCTGGATCATTTCCTACAATTTACCAATAACTTAGAGGACTTCTAGGATCTGATCTTTTTTTTTTGAAAGATGTCCTGCCTTTATCTAGTCTATGACTACATGAGTTAACATGATAATATATACATTTTGAAATCTCTAGGTTGAAGGAAGATCAATGGTAATTCCATGAGCAATTTAAGAAGGATTAGCAACCACAAATGCCTACAGAAGTTTAGGTGGATTGTTGGATTTGAAGAAATTCCTTTTTTATGCTTATTCTCAAAACCACTTAAATCATCATCTAGCTATAAGTTCACAGCCTATGTGGCATTACGTTATTGAGGTTGTAGTGGTATCTCACCTTGCAAAAGTAATTCAAGTGACAAAGAAGTAAAATTATGAGGTGTAGAGTGTTATGGTGGATAATTAGGAGTGTATGTGAAAGGAGATTTAACTCATGGAGTTGTAGATCTATAATATTCAAAGAAATAGTAGTGATGGGAAAAAAAACATGTCTTGTAGAGTCACTTGGAGATACATGTTGGTACACATAGTATTTGTATGGCTCTAGCTAATAGTAAGGATATTTCTCCCTTGAAGGTGACATTCACCATGACTATGGATTTTTCCATTGATGATAATGATATTAAGGTTGAGATGGCACACCACTTGGATAATACTATTAATGATAAAACTACTATCAATAACTACCTAGTGGATAAGGAAATCTTATGGTTGATTATCTTTTTAGGCAAATTTTGGATTTAAGACATAGATCCCTTATTCTTATAGTATGATAGTATAGGACAACATCCCTTATAATTTTCATATTAGCAAATTTTTTATTCTTCTTCTTCTATTTCAAAATCTATAATCTCATTAACTACCATAGCCTTATCTTTCTATTGATAGTAGTATTTCCCTACATCTTTTCTTCTACTCATGTTCCTATCTCTATTTACCTGATCTATTTTCTCCTATATAATTTTTAGAGTAGTTTGAAACTTCTCATCCAAGAAGTCCCACATTTTTTCTGACATAGCCAATATTTCATAGACAAATTTTTGAATTGGTAATGTTTTCCTTTGTATTACTTCTTCGAGTGGTGCTTCCTCCTCATGGTCACAAATACATCCCTCATTTTTGTGAATGGAAAGGTCTTTATTGTACTCTTATGTACTTTATTACTTATTTAGTTCTTATTCTTCCTTATCCACTTTATCAATATGCCTTTAGGTCCATTGGGCTCTCATTTCTAACAATCTCTCTTGGGAATAAACCCTAAGAGTCTCTTTAGTTTTATTTTTGAGTCTATCTATCATGTGATGAAGCTATTCTCTTTGAGAGAAATCATGGCCTAAGCATTAATGCATAAAAGAGTAATACCTTATCAACGTTGCATTAAGGAATTCATGATTTTCTTTTTTTCATCCTTGGATTTGTTTCCTCAAGTTAGAAATCCTAGAGTATATTTGATATTTATTGTTGAAAAACACCAACATTGTACTCCATCTACAGATAGATTCCAACATCAAAGATTGGTACAAACTCTCAACTTCTTTGATAAGTATCCTAGAAAATATTTGATCTTCTACTACTCATTCTCAATTTTCTACAAGGCACAAGCATCATGGAAGGATGCAAATAATGTTGTGGATCAACATTGTACTCTCCTTCAAAATTATGGATGTTATTCATATTAAACTATTTGATTTGGCTATCCTTTTGATGTCTGGTGGGAATATGAATTACCTCTTAGATGTTTATCATGCTTCTTGTAGCAAGTAGTGGCTTTTCATAGTCATCATATTCGTGGTGAACACTGTTGTGGCCATACCTCCTATGATGTGGCCTACTATTCCTTCTTTCTTCTTGATGTCCCTTGTTTTTCTACTGTTGTCTATGCTCTCTCTCCTCCCATCTCTATAATGGAGCCTTTTGTCATCCTCATCTTAGCCTCAATCATTTCTCCTTCATTATTTGTCATATTCCCTCTTATCATAGTTTGACTATGAAGAGGATGGTAAGGGTAGAGGACTAGAAAAGTTGTGTTAGCTTGTCCTTCTTCCTTGATCCCTTTGATTATTCTTTTGGTAATTGGCTAGGGGACCCTAACCTTGAGGTTTCCCTAGTTTTGAAACTAATTCCCCCTTTACCTTGGTTACTTAACAAAGTTAAACATAACCATTTATGAGTCATGTTGTTGTCATTGAAGGGAATAGGACCTTGGCACTAGGATCACCTTGATGAATATTATGGATCCTCATTCTCTAATTGTGAAATCAATGTCATCAAAATATTTTGTCATTGGAGGCCTCATGATGTGCCTCCATGAGTTTATCTTTTCTAAGTTGAACATCCATTAATTGATAGTCTCTATATAGGTTCTCCTTCATTTGGTAATCTAGGATTACTCATTTAAGCCCTAGCTTCATGAGAGATACCATGAACATTTAAGGAATAGAACAATTACGAAGAAATACAACATTATCCTCTAAGTCACTCTTGCATATTTGTTCATCTTAATGGAGCATGAAAATAAAATCTAAATAATAGGAATCCAAATGTGCATAGAAAACCTTTAGTTGTTGAGGTATTTCATTAGCATTTCTTCTAGGCCTATCATGTTGTTGGTTAGAATCATCAATAGGTGATGAATCAGTCCTACGAGAAGAAGCAATTTTAGTTTGCTCTTATGTAATATGTCTTAAATAAATTATTATTATTATTTTCTAATAATTATATGTTATACTTGTACAATGATCTTGTATGATCTTGCTATCTAAAAATAATTATCACACATAGCTAAAATAAAGTTTCCCAACAATGATGCTAATGATGAGCAATGGGTATTTTCTGCACCCAAGTTTATGACTCACTAGCATATATGATAATCTAATATAATCCCATAGAATTATTTTACCAAAGTATCCTATATCCTTAAATAGTAAAATGTGTGATTATTGGTCATTATTTTCTCAATCATCACTTGTGTTAACTTTGTTCGTATGGTTAAGTGTGATTGAGGTGTTAGGTGTTTATTTTTATAGTTTTTATAATTTTATTTATTTGTAAAATGATTAATGGAACAACAGTTGAAATATTTAACTTTACTAATTAATAACTACATTATCCTAAATGTGAATCATTCACTCCCACTTTCTATACATATCCTAAACACATACTAACATTATTGGATTACCAAGTATTTACTACTAGGATTACCAAGTATTAGTATATTCTACTCAAATTTTTCATACTCATGTTACTTATGAATTAGAATATTAAATTCTTAAATACAAGAAAGTAAACTGCATTTAAGGTAGAGTTCTTGAAAGTAAACTTAAGCTAATCCAAGTGTTGCAATGGAGAGAATAAATCTCTATTTTATTGTTATTCATGCAACTATGTCCAAGTACATATCACAATTGAATAAAATCTCATACAATTAGTGGAATTCATGTTGCAAGAACTCAAAATTTAATTTTGCTAAGTTCTATAGGAGAGAATTGCAAGATTTTAGCTAAGAGATTAACCAACAATCCCATAAATGTGGTTGGTATGCATACTTATATAGGCTTCAGGAGGATCAATGTTGATGTACATGCACCAAAGCATTTTGAAATGTATCAACAAGGATGCACTAATGGGACTACATTAATGGAAATGTGTCAATGTAGCTAACTTATTGATGCTTCATCAATGATGAGCAGCAAGGTACCCTATGTCCAACCATATGAATCATGAAGCATTCATGTGCGATTCGGCTGAATTCCATGAACTCTATGTTTTCCAGTGCACTAGTTCTCTAGGAAGTGAACTTTGCATTAAAGAAATTCATTGTCTTCCCAACTACACTTGTGAAGCTTAAGGGTATGGTTTTAGTGTAATTGAGGCACATGATTTTTATCATTTTATATTTTATAATATTGGTGCTTGAAATAAATAGGATAGGGAATAAAGTAATTTATTATCTACTTTAATCTAATGGAATAACTATTGTTCAACTAGTCTTAACATAAGTATCTCGTCCCACTTATCGTACACATCTTGAACACGTATAGCGTTGTTGGGTTACCAAGCATTTAGCACTATTGAGATTACCAAATATCATACGCATGCTTGAAGTAGTCGTACTTATGTGTTTACTGAATCACTATTTAGCTTATCTCACTTAATTACTTAATTAGCTTAATTACCAAAGAACATTGAATAAATAACTAAAAACATTAAATGTATGAATAAAACGTTTATGCTATCTTGAATGCTACAAGATTTGTTAAGAAGTTCATCTTTATTGCCACACACACTATCTTGCTCAGGTACAACAATGCTCAAATAAAGATCCATACACACAATGACTCCTACTGCGGGCACTTAGGAAAATATTCTAACTCTCAAATGTAAAAGCTACAAGATCTCTACTGCAACTATGACAAGATGATGCCTAAACATGGTAGGTTGGCATGTATTTATAGGCAAGAATAGACCCTACATCAACGGGTCACATTAATGCATCAAATGTTGCATTACTAGGGCCTAGTTGACACAACCTGGTCCATGAGGCCTCATTGACATGGCTAATCTACAACTCATCATACCTTCACAACTGAATGAAAACTCATCCTTGAGTTCTTTGCAAAATTGGGAAGGTATGGGATTATTGACCAGCACATGACTCAACAAAATGACATGACAAAATTGAGTGCTCGAATGTATGGATCAACAAAATTACAAATTGTGGTGTTCACAACATAAAATTGAATACCAAACACAAATTGGACACCACATCCTCTAATGGCATGAAGAAAATTTAAAAATATCACATAGTCCAAGGTGGTGAAGGCTCCTAAGGCTTTAATTGACCTTTCAAGGTTCAAGCACATGTGGCAGTTAAGGTTGTTGTGGCTATCCAGTTGCCACTGCAAATTTTTTTGGTAAACAAAAAGCATTTAGCAATGCTTTCATTTTCTCCTCCATACTTCTAGGATCATACATGATCCATGCAGCTTTGCCAATGTAGACTAGAATGGGCACATCCTTAAAACACCACCAAATTTGGGCTCATGGGCCTTGACTATAGATTTCTCTAAGTGTCAAAACTTGGTAAATTTAATTTAAGTGTTCAGACTATGCCTCCTACTACTAGGACTACACTCTAGAGCATAGTCAGTGTAGTTGATACAAAAAACCTAGATTTGAAAGATTTTTCTAAGTGTCAACGATAGCTACAAAATTTTCTAAGTGTCCTGACTACACTTTCACTACTAGAACTACACTCTATAGCATATTTAGTGTATTTGGCATAGAAATGGCCATGCTTCCAAATTTTCCTAAGTGTCAAGCCAGAGCTTGTTAGGCTAGCTTGGGATGAAAAAAATAGTTTGGCATATTTTCTAACTTATGAGGTTGTGCTTCCTACTATGCTTCAGAGCATAGTTAGCATAGGCTACACAAAGACATCAATTTTTTCTAGAAAGTATCAAGGGTATGCTTTCCTTGCTAGGAATATGCTCTAGAGTGTAATTAACATAGTCTACATTGGACCCCATATTTTAGCAAAATTGGTCTAACTATTGGACTACACTCTAGAGCGTAGTCAGTGTAGTCATGCAGAACTACCTCCAAAGGCCTCTAGGACTCAACCTGGGCTTTCATCTAAGCTCCAACACTCCTTCAGTAAGCAAGATAAGTAATTTTCATTTCTTTTGCATCCCCCATTTTCTCCTAAATTTTACCTATGCTTGACACCACTTGAGAGAGTGGACAACGTAGTCCTAGAGTGTAGTCTCCAATACATCACTATTTTGCATTGTTTCCAGGTACTTGATGGTTTTTTTGTCACTCACACATGTAGTCTTGGTAGTCTCACGGGGTCCATTGGAGCACACCAGTAGAACATCATTTACTTTAGTGGAAGCATAGTTGGGGCTAGCATAATCCCAACTACCCCTCTACCACATGGCTCCAAATCCATAGTTCATGTCAATCCTAGGCATATAAATACCCTAACATTTCATGTTTTAGGGAGAGGAAACTCTTGCATTTGATTGGAAAATTGAGCATTGGCATTCTTGACATTTAGCATCTGAGCACACTTGGTGTTTTGGTGAACTTTGGGACATCACACAACACCATTGCACACTGTAGCCCACCGTAGCTCGTAGCACATCATGGTAGCCAACTCGGCCGACCAAGACTTCATGGTGGATGTTAGTTTTCATAGCCTAGACACCCTGAGACTATGAATAAGCTATCTATTATGCCTATTTGTACCCTATGTAACTCCTCAACTTTCTCTTTATAGTTAACTACACTCCTCCTCATTTGGGGTGGTGCCACTTTCTCTCTTACTCATATCCTACACATTTTTAGCATTTCCTTTTGCATTCTAGCACTTACTCACATTTTTTCCTATTTTTTACACTTATTTTCATATTTTCATCCTCATTTTACATCGAAAACCTTGAATACCTCACCATCATAGATACCATGGACATTGCAAATACCATGCAAACCCCTTGCATTCATTCATCTTAACAGCCCATAAGTCCTGGTTCGATCGACAAGACCATTCTGGGCACCCCACATCCATTTTCTAGTAGGCCCTCATGTAGACATGGGGTCAAGGTTGTATGATAATGGACCTCTCAGTGTACCGGTTCAACCTTCGACATTTTCAGTTGCTACAGTTTTTTGGCGCTAGGAGGAGGAACTTTGCCATTTTTTTCTTCAGCCTTCATTGATTGTTTCCTTACATGCTCTCTGCTCTCCCATGCATATTAGTCCTTGTTGTCAGTTCCCCTGGAACCCTACTTGACAACCACCAGAGCTTACATCAAGCACTTAGCCAAATTTTGGATGCTCAAGAGAGTGTAGTCAACTCATGGCATAGTGAGCATAGTTAGCTCTAAGTGTAGTCTTAGAGTTACCAATTTTCTCAGCAACTTACACTTAATCATTTTTCTCTATGTTTTAGACTTAACAACTTTTCTACACTTTTACACTTAGCCATTTTTTAGCAGTTTTATACTTAACCATTTTTCCTACATTTTCACACTTATCCATTTTTTTAGTTAGCAGAGTTAGCCTCTTTCTACCTTTCACCAATAGTAACTTTTGCATCTATACCTTTTTGCATCATGAATCCCCAGCAACCTTCGACCTTCGCTTCAAGCGTAGTTGTTCTCTAGCTTGATTAGTAAGAGATCTAGATTGACCTTTCTGGAGCTAGAGGTCCTATCTTGGGAGAATAGAGGTGATCTTTTAGGTTGTGCAACCTACCTCCAGAGTTCATGGTGCTTAATGACAACCAATATGACTTTGTTTTCATGAAGCTCCAAGTGGGTGTGTATGTAGAATGCTAAGAAATGGATGCCAAATGTAGTTTTGAACTCATACATTGAAATGGGAATGAATGGTTCCCTTTCACTATGGACTTTATTCCACTCATAGAGCACTACCACTGGAGGCTAGATAACCTCATCCACAACCTTGGATCTGAGGTAGGGACCAACTACAAGGATGAAAAGGAATGTTTGATGCTAAGGTGTTCACAAAAGGCTTTTGTTTCTACACTACTAAATTGTGGCCTGTTGTCTATGACTATACTCATGGGTAAGCCAAATCAAGTCACTATGTTGTCTAGAATAAAATTACAAACCTATTGTGATGTTGTCTTCCTAAGGGAAATGGATTCTACCCACTTAGTAATGTATTCGGTTGTAGTTATGATGAAGCTACATCCAGTAGAAGACTTAGGCATTATAGGTCCTATGATATCCAACCCCCAATGTTGGAATGGACATGTGACCTATGTAGTATATGCAGTTTAGTGGGTGGCACATGCATTAGGTTACCATGTCATTGACATACGTCACACATTCTGACCTTGGAAATGCAATCGTGCTCCATATAAGGCTAGTAATAGCCTAAATGTTTGATTTTTGCTATCATTTCAATGGGTGCTATGTGGCATCCACATAGTTCCTCATGGACATGATCAATGATCATTTGTGCTTCACTACCACTAACGTAGGTTAATAGTATTCCATCATAGGATCTATGACATAAGGTGGTATCACCTACAAGGACGTACTATCATGATTTTTTTCAAACTACATATTTTTGGGCAAAGGTTAGATTTTGTGGAGGCTCACCCTATTGGAGGTATGTCTTCATATTGTCATACCACTCCTAGGCATGAGCTGTGCTTTTCATGGCTATGGATGCAATGCTTGTTGTTTGTGTAATGGGTTCGATGTAATCCATTATCAAAGTGGGTAAGGTAGAAAACATGTTGGGTGCTATACTTAAGGCTAAAGTGGCTAATGTATCAGCAATGACATTCTCATTATGGGAAATGTGTTGGACATCTATAGTTGCAAAATACTTAAGTAAGTGTTTCGCCAAATCACAGTAAGGTTGTAAATGTTGTGCCTTGCAAGCATAAACCTCTATAATTTGTTTGATAACAAGCTGCAAATCGCCTTGTATTACTATGTTTTGGATTCCTAAATCATGAGTTGCTAAGATATCTCTAAGGAGACCTTCATACTCCACTACATTGTTTGTTCAAGAAAATGGAAAGTGATACATGAAGGGATACATCTCCTCGGAGGGGAATGTGATGATGACAACGACACTACCACCTTGTGAGGTTGAAGCATCATCAAAGTATAAAACTACCTCAAAGTTTGTAGGAACTTAGCTTATGCTATTAACATGTTCATTTGAAAATTTTAGATCTATTATTGCTTGATCATCTATGGGTGAAGTCATGAGTTGTGTAGATATTGCTTGACCCTTTGTAGATTCTTGTGCTATGTAGTGTAGGTCAAACTATGTGGTTATTACCTTCCACCATGTAATTCAACTACTTTCGTATATGTTTGTAGTAATTCCCTAGATCATGTTGCTTTTGAAAATAACATTAACCTAACTATGGAAGGGATAATGTCTTCATTTTTTGAGTGCAAATACTAAGGTAAGATAGTTCTTCTCTACATCATTGTATTTTTCCTCATGGGCAACTAGCACATGGATTAAGTAGTAAAAAGGGACCTCTAAGCCATCATCACTTTTGGCAAAGTAGAGAAGTAATGGACATGTCTAAGATTGCAAGGTAAATGTAGAATGGCTTATCTCCTTATGGAGGGTAGACTGTTGGAAGTTGAGCTAGCTAAGGTTGTCAAATGCCTCTTAGCATTGAGCTATCCACTCAAAGTGGACTCCATTTTTTAGAAAATGTTACATAGAATGAAACTTATTAGTCAACCTTGTGATAAACCTACATATGAATTGTAATCTTCCTTGTAACCCACACAGCTCCTTAAGGTTTTCTGGTGGTGCTAAGTTGGTTATAACCATAACCTTATTGGGGCCTACATGTATGCCTATTTCTAGTACTACAAAGCCTAGCATGCGATCATTCTTGACGCCGAAGACACACTTCTTGGGGTTTAGCCTAAGGTCATTTCTAAGGCAACATTTGAGGACATAGTCCAAGTCATCTACGTGGTCATGCACCACCTTGGACTTAACTATTATATCATCAACGTAGTCATTAAGCAAGTTTAAAAGATAATCACTAAAGATATATGTCATTGTGTGTTGATAGGTTTCTCCTACATACTTTAGTCCAAAAGGCACCATTATATAGCAAACCTTACCCCAAGGAGTCATGAAGGTGGTGCTGAGCTGGTGCTCTAGGTTTATCCAAATTTGGTTGTACCCTGAGAACCCATCCATAAAGGATAACAAGGAATGACCAGTCCTAGTATCAATGAGTTTGTCAATACTAGTCAATGGAAAATCATCTTTGATGGCCACCTTATTCAGGTCCTAGAAGTCTATGCAAATGCGTATACTTCTATTTTTCTTAGGGACAACTATAATGTTTAAAATCTAGTTAGTGTAGTTAGCTGCCTAAATGAAGCCAGCTTTGTAAAGCTTAGTGATTTCATCACGAACTACCAATCCCACCTCAAGTTTGACCTTGCAATCCTTTTGTGTAATTGGTTTTATGCAAGGATTAAGGATAATGTTGTTTGTATTATGTGAGTGTCTAGGCCTAGCATGTTCTTATAGGTCCATGCAAATGCCTTAACATTATCATTGAGGACTTTTGAGATGCTTTTTTTGATTTGAAACTCTAACAAAGAACTAAGTTTCAATGTCTTTGCCTTGCCCTTACATGTTGCTATGGGGACTTCAACGAGAGAATCCTTGATTATGTCACTTGCTTCTAGATCTAGAACTCTAACTAGATGGTCTAGCCAATCTAGAGATGTCTCTAGAGATGCTATATTTGTGTCATAAGCTATAGGCTCAAAGTCTAGGAGCTCAGTGTTTATGCATCTTATGGAATTGGCATAAGGTCCAGTCAAGACCAGGGGAAAATGAAGATGCTTGTATGCATTCATGTTGCAATTCTGTTAAGAATCTTGCAAAACAACTAGAAAAGTATCAAGCATCACCTATCTTAATAAAGTAATATATATAAAATAAGGAAGAAAATGTTATGAAAATTTACTTAACTATGTAGTTGTGAGATTAGATAAGCAAGTATGTAAATTAATTTTAGGGCCTTGATTGGCCATAAAATTGCCAGTTTAATGTCATAGTGGACCATGGTTTATGTAGGATGAATCAGTTTAAGTAAGGTTTGGAAGGTTTTGAATGTGGGATTAAGCTAGGGGTTTTCTAAGAAATTAGAAAAAATGAAAAAAAATTTCTAAGTGTGGAAATGCTAAAAAAATTAGAAAATTTTTCTAACTTTAGGTGCTACACTCATCCTACATTACACACAGGACATGGGATAGTACCTAGGAGGGTGAAGTGTCCTTCATCCTAGAAGAGTATGAATAGGAGTTTTACCATAGTCAACCTATCATTTCAAAAGTTAAAACAAATAGTCATTGAATGTAGCACAACCAAGGCAAAGGAGGTCAGTGTAGCAACAAAAAAGAGAAACTAGAGTGTAGTAGAGAAGAAGAGGAAAGCAAGAGTGTATAACCATTGACCATGATGCACCACAATGAACATCAACACACCGACATCACCAACATGGATGAAGGAGAACACACACTAAGGTGCCTTCCTAGGACATGCATAGAGGATTGAAGGAAGACACCATTAGTAAGGTAAGGCGCTACGCCCTTCTCTTGTGATTTCTTTCTTCTCCTTATTCACCTTGGAGTTTTAGGGTTTTGAGGGTAGCCTATACTTGGCAAGGACCACCATCACCACCATGGCTGCCATGAACCATGGCAATGAGAGGGAGTGCATATGGTGGGTTTTGTGGGTTTTTGGATTTTTTTGTTACAAGGCTTTGTCTCCTTTTTTTTTGTGTACCATGTGTGGTGTGTGACAGGGACTTTTTTCATGTCACGCGTGGCATAGAATATGGGTTTTCAACGTACTACATGTGGCATGAGATAGGTTCAAAATGGTCTATGTGCATACATTTTATTTATTTATTTTTAGCTGCAACTAAGGTATCTTGAAAACAAATACAAAGCATAATGATCTATCCATGGTGACTAGGAGGGTCATGGCTATCACACTAGGGTACGCTTCTAAGATCATGATAGAATAGGTAGAAAATATTTTGATATTCTAGCATTACACTTTATAGGTAACATAGTCAATAGTTTGAAATTTTTGTAAAGGGTAATTAATACTTTAAAATTTTTCATCACTTGGAAATTTTTGCAGTTGTTACACTCTATGGAAAGCATAGCCAAGACTTAAATTTTTGCAGTTGTTATGCTTTGCAAGGAGCATAACCAACACTTACAATTTTTTTGTAGTTTTAAGGGTTACACTTTGTTGGGAGCATAGCCAACAATTAGAAATTTTTTTTGATATTTTCAAAGTTACAAAATTTGTAAATGTGAAATGTAGATGTTAGTGTTGTGCCTCATTGAGGACTAGGCACATCAAATAGGTATATCGACGTTCCTTTCTCATAGGGCTTGTTAGGGAAGCTAAGAGTTTTAGTAATGTGCTAAGTATAATTCTTATGCATTTTTTTAATGTTTATCCAATGCTAACACTCTCCATTTGTTGCTATTGTGATTGCAGGGTCCTATTGAAACCCATCCTCATTGTGGTTGAGCTAGTGGGTATCTTGTATTATATGAGTGAACCTGTGCCAAACGTACTTGCACCAAACACACGTGTGGGTCACTAGGCAATATGGTTCAGATCAGGAGCATAAGAGTTCCTCAAACTTTTTCTCCCCCACTTCAATGTGATGATATGGTCACACTTGGCAACAGAAGCAGCCAACATCATAATAAGAATGTTGTTTCTTGGGGAGAATTGAGGCATCCTAAGGTTCATATTCAGTGAGCCTGCTAGTAATGAAGGAGTAGGGTGTTTAGGCTAGGATCCCATATGCCTTAGGCATTTTTCCAAAATCTAGTAGATGCCAGAATTCTAGTGCTACAACAAGAACAACATGTTGTTCGTGTCCCAATGTATACATACTCTTTCCAAAATGCACTTGGAATAGTATATTGTGCCATAGGGTGAGTCCTCTTATGGTTTTTGTACTATTCATTCAATTATGACTCACACAAGGATGCTAATCACTCATGTCTATTGTCAAATTCACTATTGATACACAAGGCCTCCATGATGAGGAGTGGGTGTTGAACTTGACTCTCACTACCCTATAAGAATTCTCATCTTTTGAGAATGTTCCCATAGTGATGATTGGGTAGATTGGGGCAAACCTAGTGGAACTCCCTCCTTGATACTCTAAGGCTTATGAGAGGTGTCAAACTCATAGTTGGTTGGATGCTAAGTGGATGATTAGCATACTAAGCATGAAGGAGGTTTCAACCCCACCACCACCATCTCACATACCATTTGTGCCACGTGAGTAGTGTATCATTCATTTTTATGCATTTTCTACTTTGCTTCTTTCATGTTGCTAACTTTACTTTTGCCTATTACGGGTATGGTTAAGTCAAGAGAGGTCACGATGGTTGCCACAAGCCACATTGAGGCCATCCTCATCATGAAATATGGTGAAGTTGAGAGTTCACAACATTGGTTGTGTTATGAGGCCCCAGTGGAGATAACTAGGACGCTTCAACAGGTTGTGCTAATGAACCTTTTCCTCGCCATTAGCCTAGGTATCCCAGTGGTTGAGATGATTGCCATCATCAACTCTTTCAGTGAGAGTGGTGATCGCTTCATCACACAGGCTCATGGTATGCTAGTGACTTTTGACATCATGGATGAATTCTTTGTAGACCTCTTTTGAAACACCGTAAAAAATCGCGAGTTGGCCTCAGGCAAAGATTCACAATTCAGGCAAGGGCACATCTTAGCATTCCAGAGGGGGGGACTAAGACAGAGCAACATCAAGAGGCGCATAGCATCGAGTCCTCGACTTCTTGTGCAAATTCCTAATCTTTCTATGCTTTTGTTGTTTACGCTATACTACGCAACGTAGCGTATCACAACGTATTGCATCGCCAAGCTAAACATTGTTCTATGCTTCACTACGCGCGGCTGCGTAAGGGAGCGTAAAATAGCTTGAATCCATTGTTTCCATGTTAAGTTACGCTCGTGCACGTAATGCAGCGTGAATGAGCGTAATATAACCCAAAGATAGTTACGACATGCCCGACATGCCCTTCTTCTTCACACTCACAATACGCGAACGAGCATATTGTGCGTAGTCATGAGGTTTGATGCAAAAATGGTTAAACCAACAGTGCCTGAAACACTCGGGACACACGTCATTAGGGTTGTTCCTTTTCCTCATAGCGTTGCAGCCTATAAATACCCCAGTTGACAAAGATACAGGGGTTGGCAAATCAGAGAAACAAAGGCATTTTTCTGAGCACTAGAGCACTTGTCACTTTTGAGCAGAGATACAGAGAGCAGTGCTTTGGCAATTGTTGACAGCATCACCTTACAGCCGAAATAGAGCATAGTTCACTTGAAGCACCGGCAACAGGAGTAATCTTTCTACTGCGAAGACTCTATTGGTCAGACACAGTTGATCGGTAGATGTCAGAGGTTGACCTTCCTTGCATCCCAGCTTTAGCCCATGAGATAGATCTGACTTCTGTTTGGACAGTTTCCTTGTTGTTTTGTGCTTGCTTTACATCCAATAATCGGGGTATCCCCAGTGTAACAAGATATACAAGATATACATTCTTCAAGTCAAAGCATAGATCTTGAAGCTACGTTTTTCTCTTATGTCAGCCTCCTATTATCGTGTTTAACATTATCATCGTTGCAATTCATCTATATCATTTTTCCCTCATTTTTGCGATTCCTTGAATTAGATCGTTTCACGACATATTCATCGGTTTACTGATTAGTAAGTCCCTATCTGATCGACAAGACCGTTCAGGGCACCGTGGATCCATTTTTTCCAGCATAGCCCTCGCACGGATCCGTGGTTAAAATTGTGTACACGGGATTTGTTCGGTATTTTCCAGCTGCCGACGTTTTCCATCGTTACAGTTTTCTGGCGCTAGAAGAAGGACCTCTTAGGTTCTGATTCACATTTTTCGGGTAGCCCTATTAGCGATCCATACCCTAAACTGTAGACGTAATACCTCTAAGGAAGTTTACGGCAAATCGTGTGGTGTAGATCGGTCGCAAGGACGATTTCTTTGAAATCCTACAGGGTAGAAAACCTATTTGTGCTTTTTGTTGCCAGCCATTTCTTTTAGATCCAGTTACCAATTACTCTCAATCTCATTAATCAATGGATTCCTTTTACACAAACACAACCACCATGGTCCCTGCTTATTTGGGTGCCACATCTGTGAACCCTCTCGAGGTCACCAGGCCAACTCCTGGCGCAACAGGATCTCAGGGGCCATTGCATCGGTCATTGAGGCTTCAGGGAAAAGAGCCTATTTTCACGGTCATAACCCTTGAAGAATATAACTTTATATTTGTTAAGATCCAGGCGAAGCTGGCTCTTAGCCGAGCTGAAGTTGAAGCAAAACGAAGCTTTGAGGTGCTCCACCGAGGGGGCTATGATTTTAAGCCAACAGCTTATGACATAATTCCCTTGACAGAACACCAACACGAACTTATAACATAGTTGGTCATGGCCAAAAGCCAGGCTTCATGGGCTACTTTGGAGTCCCAGCATGGGGAAGAGGAAGAGGAAGAATTTGCGGCCCAGTCGGAACATTCGTTCCATACTCTGACCCCTCACACGTATGTAAATCCTTTGTTCCTTTTCAATGGAGAGGCAGCCCCTCTTGACCCAGCCATGACCATGCAGACGCACATTCTTGTCCTTCCGCAGGCCACCACGTAGCCATCTAGGTTGCAAGTACAAATGCCTCACAATAATGTGGGGGCGGTTCCGTTAC
>MNCI01036870.1:211426-233896 GCA_015680685.1 Gnetum montanum
GATTTAGATTTTCTTGCACTTCATCAATTTTGGCCAGTTTTGCGTTTTTCCTCTTGATCTTCGGTGCCATTGCGACAGCTTCAGAATCTTCCACAACTTAACACTTGCAAATCTTCGCAAGATTACACGCTCTAACTTTCTGCTCTTCCTTCTCTCAGTGATAGTCACGAGTTCTAATTCAAGAATTCACAATAACCTATCCTTATCAAAAAACTGGTTACTTATATGTGAGGATCACCAACTTAATATCCGGTTTCAGCGGGACCTTCCTAAAACGGAACCCGAAAATCAGGATATTAATGCGGCCGATATCGCATGCGTGACTGTCCGAAATGACGTTAAACTACCACATCTTATCACCTCGTAATCGGGTTACATTGATTACAGCTTGTCTAAAATATTCAAAATTCAGTTAGCCTTCCACGTTCGGCGACATCACATCACTTGTCTCCTAATCATTTACGCACTTGGCGTTTTTGCAGGGCAGACGACAAATGGATGCAATAGTTTCAGCACCCCTAACTTTGACGGGCCCATACGGGAAGGTAATTAGGCAGTTTGACTTCGCGCTAGTAGATGTTAACCCCCCTTTAGAAGGTGTAACTATAGCTACGTCGGAGACGTCCCCAGAATGGCCAGAACAGTCGACGTGCACGCTAGACCTGGAGGCTGGGGACATAACCGAAGACCCCCTCAGTGAGGTCCCTATCGTTACGCATAAGGGTAAATCCGAAACGCTTAAAGTCAGCTCTCTGTTAGACAAAAAAAGGCACGATGCCATAAAACAAGTCCTGCAAGACAACATCATTGTCTTTGCATGGTCATACGAGGATATGCCTGGACTAGATCCCAGGTTAATCCAGCATAACATCATCCTAGACCCGCAGGTTAAAGTAGTTAGGCAAAAGGCATGCAAAATCAAGCCGTGCGTGATGAAATCACCAAACTATATCAGGCTGGTTTCATCCGCGCAGTCGATTACTCAAACTAGGTATCTAACATTGTAGTCATCCCAAAGAAGACCAGAAGCATACGCATCTGCATAGACTTTCGGGATTTGAATAAGGCCACAATCAAGGATAACTTCTCGTTGCCGAGTATCAACCAGCTAGTGGATACAACAGCTGGGCATGCACTTCTGTCCTTCATGGATGGCTTTTCAGGCTATAACCAGATTCGCATTAACCCAGAACATCAATTGACCACAACATTCATGACGCCTTGGGGCACCTTCTGCTATACTATGATGCCTTTTGGTCTGAAGAATGTCGGAGCAACGTATCAATGGGCCATGACATACATCTTCAGTGATTACCTCCTAGGAAGGCTGAATGATTACGTAGACGACATAGCTGTTAAGTCTTTGAAGTCTGACGATCATTCAGGAGACTTGGAGTTAGTCCTTAAAAAAGATTCTCCAAATATGAGCTCCGGCTTAACCCAAAGAAGTGCGTATTCGGAGTCAAAACTGAATGCATGCTGGGGTTTGTGGTGTCGGAAACTGACATACAAGTTAATCCTGATAAGGTCAAAGCCATTGTCGAGTTAACTCCTCCTACAAACCTCAAGCAATTACACGGGTTACAGGGACGCTTACAGTTTATACACCGGTTCATTTCGAGGTTAACTGACAAGTTGCACCCTATGCAACACTTGCTGAAAAAGGGGGTTAATTTCGAATGGACTAACGATTGACAGTGTGCGTTTGACAGCTTAAAACAAGAGCTGCAACATTTACCGATGGTTTTCCCACCACAAAGGGATTTGCCATTTTACATTTACCTCGCAACTTCGGACGTAGCGATAGCAGCGTTACTTTGTCAAAGGAGGGATGATGGGTTGGAAATGCCCATTTACTACTTGAGTCATGCTCTATGTGTGTACAAAACGAGGTACAACAACGTCGAGCGTAATTTTCTTGCATTAGTTTTTACGCTTAAGAAATGTAGGCATTATCTTTTTCGTAGCAAGGTCAACATCATCTGTAAAAATAACATTCTTAGGGCCATTACGCATAGCTTATACGAGAGTAGTAAAATAGCTCGCTGGAAGGCTATCACGGTAGAATTCGATTTGCACTATATTGGCCAATCATCTATGAAAGGCCAAGTGATAGCTGACCAGTTAATAACTTCACCGATTAACAATCAAGCAACTATAGAGCCAAANCAGATAACATGGTCATTTCAGCGATGGGGACTAAACATCATAGGCCCCATCACGCCGAAGTCTTCCGCAGGTCATAGCTTCATCATTACCGCTACTAAGTATTTTACAAAGTGGGTAGAGGATGTTCCCCTACGGAAGATCACTTCTCAGCAGATTTTCCATTTTATCCTAGACAATATAGTAACCAGATTTGGTCTCCCGATGACTATTGTGACCGACAATGGACCACAATTTAGTAGCACGGAAACCAAATCCTTCTGTGATAACTTGGGCATTAGACAATCCTTTTCCTCCCCTTATTACCCGCAAGCAAATGGTCAAGCTAAAGCGACAAACAAAGTGATCATCAATATGCTCAAGAAAATGCTCGACGGCAACAAAAGGCGGTGGCACGAACAGATCCTCTATGTGCTATGGGTGTATCGTACTACGTGTAGGACAGCTACGGGTAGTACGCCCTATAGCCTGGTTTACGGGTCTAAAGCAGTGTTGCCTCTCAAGTTGTAAATCCCTTCTCTGAGAATGGTCCTCTCCATGGTTATAAATGAGGCTCAACACACCGAGTCTCGAATCGTGGATTTGGATTCAGTAGAAGAGAAGCGGATACAAGCTCTTGACACGATTGAAAAGTATCAAGACAAACAGAGACAGAAACATCGTCACAACCTTCAACAGCGCCCAATCAAGAAAGGAGATCTAGTCCTCAAGGCTGTGCGTGAACCAATAGGCAAGTTCTCTGCAAACTGGGAAGGCCCTTTCTTGGTGGTCGACATGTACAGCAACGGAGCATTCAAGTTAGCAGACGTCAACGACAATGAATTATCCAATCTTGTAAATCATGTGTATTTGAAGTGGTATTACATTTAGCAGCATCCATGGTATCAACAGAAGGTATGACAATATTCGTCTGCTACGATGCTAAACTGGCATTGCTCGTCCGCCACGACGTAAAACTGGCACTAAACGTTCGCTACGACGTTAAACTGGCATGCCTTGCACGTGTCCGCTACGACGCTAAACTAGCAATATTCGTCCGCTACGACATAAAACTGGCACCGCACGTCCGCTACGACGCTAAATTGGCACTGACCATCCGCCATGACATAAAACTGGCATGCCTTGCACGCGTCCGCTTTGACGCTAAACTGGCAAGTTGTAACCGTCCGCTACGACATAAAACTGGCAATGTTGCACAGGTCCGCCAAGACAAAAAACTGGCATCTTTTGCATGCGTCCTCCACAACGCTAAACTGGCGCAGGTAAGTAGCTATATGCTAAGACATAAACCTAGCACAGCTCTATCCTTGGGTCATGACACAAAACTGGTATCCACAGCACGGTCTGCTGAGACCATAAATCAGACACACCGCCATCTGCTACGACATAAAACTAGCATTTCTCGGTCCACCCAGACTTTAAACTGGGACCATGGTCTGCTGAGACTTAAAACCAGTAACGGCAGTCTACCAGGACTTACAACTGGGACTTACAGACTGCTGCCATGTAAATCAAGCGAGCGTGATCATCTCTGTACAGCTGCACAACCAACGGGGTGGGATACTGAGACAGTCCCAGCGTCGCCACCCCATTGGCATCCTACTGATTCCTCAAATAAGCTGAGAGGCATCTTACTGATCCCTCGGAGATGCCGTCGCTGTGCCCACTGCAGCAGTGGTACCTTTGAGAGTTTAGTCTCCCTAGCCAGAGCCCCGACGAAATCCTCGTTGACAATGACCTCGGGAACCTCCGCCAATCATCGCTATCAGACGTCGGCTTCGCAAATTCATCTTGCTGGTTCCTTGCCTAACCAGTTAGGTGCACTGTGTCTGATGCCTTTTGGTGAAGATGTGCTGGGCCAATCGTCAAGATGGGCGGCTCCGCCCGCATGCTCTGGCTCCTTCTTTACAGCCCAATTGCTCTATCTCGCATCAACCGGCGCTCGTTTTGACAACCTCGCCTCTTATTCGCGTGAGCAATGGTGTCCTTTGCTTTCTTTTATGGTTGTAGGTTACTTGCCTTGGAGGATGTCGTTCAAAGGTGCGTCCATCTGAACGGTGAAGTACAACAGCGTGTTGAAATGGTTGCTCAGGTTTGCCCGACCACTTAGATCTACATGCCTATACCTCTCGCAATCCTACCCTTAGCTCTTATTTCCTTCATCCCCACCACCCGCTTCCCATACGTAAAAGCTACATATGCAAGTATTCATTTTCCGCACTCACACTAGCAGAGACATCGCAAAAGTGATGTGCCATGCTCCTTTTGCATGCATTCCTGCTATAATCAGTGACAGAGAGATCTCAGGCTGACGTGCTACGCTCGTCTGAAAGCATTCCTGTTGACATCAGTGTGCATACGTTTCTGTGCATTCCGTAAGCGTATCCCATGCTCCTACCATCCTGACCTATGTTATATCTTCCCTGAACCTATTTTTCACCATGCCATTCTACCTCCCATTCCCTCCAGCTTTGCTCTTCCATGTTGACAGGGCAATACTTGAGTAGCCATGGATGGACGTTGTTCTTGCTTCCACCAATCCGGTGTTTCGTATTCTTTGTCGACGTCTTTCGGGTAAACCCTCCAACCGTCAACAAAGAGGGGCCATTGAAACACCGTAAAAAATCGCGAGTTGGCCTCAGGCAAAGATTCGTAATTCAAGCAAGGGCGCATCTCAGCATTCCAGAGGGGGGGACTAAGACAAAGCAACATCAAGAGGCGCATAGCATCGAGTCCTCAACTTCTTGTACAAATTCCTAATCTTTTTATGCTTTTGCTTTTTACGCTATATTACGCAACGTAGCGTAATGACGCTTAGCGTGATTTTTCTTAAACATAATCCAGCATCAGAAGGATAGTTGCTTCGGCATAGGGAGGAGCCTGAGCTACGTAATATGAAACTCCTTGTGTATTTTGCTAAGTCTTTTGTTCAAGGCCAAGTTTATGCTCTGCTACGCACCGCAGCGTAATAAGCTCCAGAACAATCAAAGGCAAAGTCGAAGAAAATGCGACTGCTCATCACACGCTCATCACGCAACGTAGCGTATCACAGCGTATTGCGTTGCCAAGCTAAATATTGTTCTACGCTTCACTACGCGCGGCTGCGTAAGGGAGCATAAAATAGCTTGAATCCATTGTTTCCATGTTATGAGCGTAATATAACCCAAAGATAGTTGCAACATGCCTGACATGCCCTTCTTCTTCACATGCACAATACATGAACGAGCGTATTGTGCGTAGTCATGAGGTTTGAAGCAAAAATGGTCAAACCAATAGTGCTTGAAACACTCGGGACACACGTCATTAGGGTTGCGCCTTTTCCATGGAGCGTCACAGCCTATAAATACCCCAGTTGACAAAGATACAGGGGTTGGAAAATCAGAGAAACAAAGGCATTTTTCTAAGCACTAGAGCACTTGTCACTTTTGAGCAGAGATACTGAGAGCAGCGCTTTGGCAATTGTTGACAGCATCACCTTACAACCGAAACAGAGCACAGTTCGCTTGAAGCACCGGCGACAAGAGTAATCTTTCTGCTGGGAAGACTCTATTGGTCAGAAACAGTTGATCGGTAGACGTCAGAGCTTGACCTTCCTTGCATCCCAGCTTTAGCCCACGAGGTAGATCGGACTTCTATTTGGACAGTTTCCTTGTTGTTTTGTGCTTGCTTTACATCTAATAATCGGGGTATCCCCAGTGTAATGAGATATACAAGATATACATTCTTCAAGTCAAAGTGTAGATCTTGAAGCTACGTGTTTCTCTTATGTCAGCCTCCTATTATCATGTTTAACATTATCATCGTTGCAATTCATCTATATCGTTTTTCCCTCGTTTTTGCGATTCCTCGAATCAGATCGTTTCACGACATATTCATCGGTTTATTAATTAGTAAGTCCCTGTCTGATTGACAAGACCGTTCAGGGTGCCGCGGATTCGTTTTTTCCAGCATAGCCCTCGCACGGATCCATGGTTTAAACTGTGTACACAGGATTTGTTCGGTATTTTCCAGCTGTCGACGTTTTCCGTCGCTACATCTTTGGCGTCCCCTTTGAGGGCCCACTAGTTGCAGAAAAAACTAATAAAGACTTAGACCATAGACGGGACATTGAGGAGTACCTAGGTATGTCTAAGTCCTACAAAGGCATACAAGTCAATGAAGTGAAGGTACCTATGATCCATCACCTCTATCCAATCTTTTATTTTCATGCATTTTCAAAGTTTCTCTCCCAAGGGAAAATTCTCAGGGTGGAGCAAGCTTGGGTGATGAGAGATGTGATAGAGGAGGTTACATAGTACAACTAGGCCTCTTACTTTACTGGTGACCTATGTGCTAAAATTGTTAGGTTGCACCACAACCTTCAGGTGAGGTCACACATGCACTTCATGTTCTTTGCAACATGCTTGTGAAGATTCATGGAGTTTTTAGTAGTTCGTGAGGATGGATGATGGGTGGTGCAAGATCGTAGGCAAATCTCCAAGCCATGGATCCAACACTTGTTCAACACCACGCAGTCAAAGAATTCTTTGAAGGCAATCAGTGAGTCATTTTCTATAATGACCAAAGGTAATGTGGGATGATCTTACTACACACATGATAGTGTAGGTGAGGCCCTATTAGCCAACACTTGAAATGTAGTAAGAGGGGCATGACTCATTGTTGAGATGATGGGATTGTCCAAAACAAAGATTAAAACACCACATCCCACAGAGGAGCCCATACATGAAGTGGAGGAGAGTGGCAAAAAAATCCAATTTAAGTTTCATGATGTACGCTTAGGAATTGTAAGTAACTATGAATTATTGGATACTACTATAATATGCCATGCTATACTATTCTCATTATTAAAAATTCTAATCCTAACTTATGTGATGTAGGAAAGAGGACCCCTACAATGGTAGTAGAGCCCATAGAGGATGATGTCAATCCTCAACTTGAGAGACAAGTAGTAGATGAAGAGGAGCAAAAAGCCATAGAAATGCTATGGAAACTTTAGGAAGAAGGGTTACTATAGTTTGAAGGGGATGAGTTTTTAAAATTTTTTAATGGCATGCAGATGGGTGATCCCCTTGCTCTTACATCTAAGGGCTTGTTGGGTAGGAGCTTTACATTACTATCATTTTTTTATTTTTTAATCCTTACATCCTTGTCTATTAGTTTTCTAATAATTACTAAGTGTATTATGTTGTAGCCACCGACATTTCTAGTGAGCGTCCAATGTCCACATCCATTTTCCATATGCAACCATGGATGGAGGCTCCTGATAAGTTTGCCTTTATGCAAGGCTTGGTGGATGACATGATCGACCATATACAAAAAATGAACCTTGAGATCAGTCTGTCTATATTTATCTATTTATCTCTATCAATTTACTACTTGGTTCATGGCTAACATTTCCCAACTTCAGTGGGACCTAAACAGGGTGGCCCAGGTTGATGTTGTGCCTGAGTTTTCCCTTGAGGTGGAGCAAGTGCCCTACCATGTGTATGATGAGGCAAGTAAATGAATGCTCTCATCTACAAGGGCATTATGGTAGTGTAGATGCATTAACAAGAACCTATGGAAATGGGTGCACAAACTCTAGGAGAGGGGGTCAAGCTAGGATGCAAAATTGGAGGACCTGTAGTCCTATTATGACTTCTTGGCAACACGTGACAAACCAAATGGTACCTAGTGCACAACTGAAATTAACTATTCTAAGTATTGATCAAACATTTTGGGTAAGAACAAGGTCACTCGTAAGGTGATCAAGCAACGGTTGTAAATGAACCTACTAGCAAGGAAGAACTAAGACTAGAAGGATTACAACATAAAAGTGTATCAATGGGGCCAGACTCAAAAGAATCATAAGCACCACTATAAGAAGGAATGTGAGATGTACCTTAAAAGGTACAAAGATGAGTCTATGGATCATTTCTCATGAGACATATTTCTTGATGCAGTTGGCATAACATAGGCTTATGAACTATTTACTAGTAATGTAGTGGTGAGTGGAACCCCAAAGAGACACATTGTTGTACCTTTGAGAGAGGTTGCTTCTACTAGGTTTTCACTAGGGATGCCCTCATGGATAGCTATGGAGAAGGGGAATACCCTCACAAGTATTGACCTTGGCGAGGAGGATTTGACATGGCTATCAAAGAAGAAAATCCTCCGATGCTTGGAGGTAGGCCTCAATAAGATGCCCTTAGACATGGATGCATATCCTTGTTCGGTTAGTCTAGTTTGCATTATTTTTATTTACTTTATTATCATGTTGCTTGTAATTTTATTTTTCATATAATTTATTGTTTTATTTTTATTTAACATAGGTTCCAAGAAATGACACAAGCCCCAGTGAAGTAGTAGAGGAAGAGGAAGAAGAAGAACCCTAGCTCCCACCAAACACTACAAGTTGAGATGCCCATAATTTAGCCTTATTATTGGGAGATTTTGCATTTTTGACAATTTTTTGTTTTGAATGTAAACTTGAACTATATATTTTATTGATAATTTAATGAAAATGTGATGATTATTCACATATCACTTTGTTGTATTTCATGTACTATTGTTGTAATCTTAAATTGCAATTTGATTGATGCAATTAGGCCGCTTGTGGACCCCATGTTAGTTTAAGGCCTTTCTATGCCATAGCATAGGAAGGAAGTAAGTTGCCAATTTTAGGCCTGAGTGGGCAGTTATATATATCTATATTTTTATGTATATATTTCTTTTTTTGAAAATGAAAAGGCTAAACAAAACCGCATAAACTAAAGAAATGAAATGACCAATGCAAGATGCAAATAACAATGCAAACATAATTGTACAAGTAAAAAACAAAAGGTAAGAAAAACATGTAGATGAACTAAGGGGGTACCTTAGTCATGTAAGTGTTTTCTAACTTGATGTAGGTTAGGAGGCACGTAAGGCCTAGAAGGAAAAAAATAATATTCACCTAAACCTTCATCTATTGCACAAAAGGGAAATTCTACCCAAAGAGCTCCCTCAGGGAGGTTTCTCATTTCGCTTGGTTGTTTAGGTGGATTAGCCAAACAACATGGGTTTTCACCTTGAATGGGTGACATCTCTTCAGAGAACTCTACTTTCAACCCTTGTTCTATGTCAACATTGTTGATGGTCAAGGGAGCCACATTGTCATCATAAATCATGACCTCTCCACCCTCATAGGGAAAGTGGATCTCTTGATGAATAGGTGAAGAAATGGCCCATAACAAGGCTAGCCAAGACCTCCCTAGGATTAACTTGAATCTAGGCATTTCTTCAAAAATAATGAACTTAGTAGTAGTGGGGAATTTCTCCCTTTCCATGAAAGCTATCATGACCATTCCATTTACAACAACATGTGCTCCATTGAAGAATTTCAAGCATGTTGTATTTGTCAGCTTGATCTAATCAACCAAGCCAAGTTTGTCAATGACAGGGAATGGGATGACATTGATTGTCACCTTGTCATCAACATGCACCCTATAAAGTTTATACTAGCCTACATGAATTATTATAAACATTGGCACATTGGTCACCTAAGCCTTTTCAGGGTCAACCTTGACTACCTCATCACAAAATGTTAAGGGTGTTGACCTTGACTCTTGGGTTTTGCGGGGAAGAATTATAGCATGGATGGCTTTTTCATCCACTAGAATATCTTCCTTAATAGAAATAGATTTCAGCGTGTGAACTAATGCCTCACGATGAGCAGAGGAGGTCATCACTAAGTCATACAGGCTCAAAGTTATGTTCTTTTGTTTAAGAGCATGTTTAACCTATGCCAGTGCATCCAAGAAATCTTTTCTGCTATCTATTATTTTGGTGGCCTTTACCTCCTCCATGCAACCCAAGAGACAAATCTCCTAGGGAGGAGATTTAGCCTTTTCTTGTGCAGCATGCTTTCAAGCCTCAGTGCTTGTTTATTGGTTATTTGCACTTATATTGGTAGTCTAAGATGATGAGGCCATGGGGATGGATGACAAAGGGACAAGCTTAGGAGGTCTTAACTCCATACATTTCCTTATCATTTTATCAATGAGATGCTCATCATGTCTCTTGGGGTATAACTTCAGGTGGGTAGGATGTGATGCAATTCCTACCACTAGACCTTGGGCAGGTGGGGGATCTACAAGTCTTGGCATCCTAATGACAAAGGTTGTCTAGGTTTCCATCACTGCAACATGTTGTAAGGCCCCAACCAAAAAGGATGTTGTGGGTGCCCAAGGTGAGGCTTTCATGATGAAAGGGGGTTGTGTTCTAGTTGATGTTGAGGCCCCAGTGTTATTAGAGGGCAAATGAACCACAAATGGCTCATGTGCCAATTCTACATTGTCATCAACACTGATTGTATTGATGATGTAACTTGTACCACTAGCATTGAGGGAACACTTATAGAATTTTGTTGATTGGTCTTCTAGTCATATAGGATTACTTTCATCAAGGATCAATTTTCCTTAATCAATCATGTGTTGAATGTCATCTTTTAATGCCAAGTAGTAGTTTGTATCATGGCCATGCAATTGGTGATTGTTGCAAAATCAGTCCAATATAAAGTTTTTAGGGACTAGGGGCTCATTTAGCATAGCTTCTAAAGGGTTTCTAAGGACCTCAAAGTACCTCTCATGGTGCTTACATGCATCCTTAGAAATTTTCCTATGTTAGATGCACTGAGCACAAAGCAATTGGTCCAAGAGCTTAGATAGCTTGGTAGGTAATGGGGTATACTTTGAGTGATCCTTGTGCTCAAAGTTAAGCCTTTGGGGAGCTTGTCCTACAGTTGTCAATGGTGTGGACTAGTTGGTTCTCATAGTGTTAGAACTTGATGCATATGCTATTGTTAGCTGGGGCTTTAGATGCCTTAGTTGTTGGTTTAGTGTTGTTGGGTTTGGCTTCATTGGCCACAACTGCAATGGTTGTTGTTAACCTTCCCTTTTTCTTGTCCCTTTTCATGTGCACAATTTTATGGGCCACATAGGCCAAGCCCTTATTAGCCTCTGTTGTGTCCTATATTCTCTTTGTTTAAGAGAAGGCTTGGCTCAGGGAGCGCGGATCTAGATAGTACAATTTTGACTTAATAAAGTCATTTACTGCACCTTTGAAGATAGCCAGAAGATGAGTTTCTACTATTCACTCATGGATTTCATTGAGAGAAGCACTTCAACATTGTATGAGTTTTTGTACTATCTCTAATGCCTCTTGCTTGATGTTCATTAATTGGTCCAGGGTGGCCTCGGGCTTCAAGTTATACCTAAAGCGAGTTACAAATTGACTAAGCAATTCTTCCAAAGTGGATAAGGAAGCCATAGGGAGTGCATAGTATCAATCAAAAGCTTTGCTAGTCAAGGACATGGTAAATACATGAATGATTATGTGTGGCCATGCTTGCAAAAGCAGGCATTTAGAAGGAATAGTTACAAGGTGGGCATTAGGATCCCCCTCACCATTGTATTTTGTGAATTGAAGTTGGACCCTAGGAGGCAAAGTTAGGAATGGGACCACAGGACTAATGGGATCATCTTGGTAGAAGTCCATCACATGGATTATTTTTGATTTGGCCACTTTAAGTCACCTAACTTCCTCTATGAGTGTTTGAATGAGTTGGAATGCTTGGTCCAAACTCAAGGATGACATAGCAGGCTGCACTAGTTGCACTGCCTGTGGTGTCGTCTAAGTGGCCCATAACCCTACTATGGGCTATAGCACCCCATGGGATGCTTGTTGCATTTGTTGTTATTTGTATTGTTGGATGGGTGATCATTATGCCATAGGCATAGAGGGTGTAGCCCACCACACAGTTGTGGCTTGGGCTATTGTTGGAGGTGCTACTGAGATAGTTGGGATGAAGGACACTTGACTTGTTTATGGCTAAGATAAAGGCATCATGTGCACATATAGCTATGTCAACATCATAGATTCTAGAAAGGAAGGCTACATAGATTGGGAGGAGATGACAAAGGGAAAAGTGGTAGAGGATCTTACACTTTGTTGTGCATGCAATATTTGGTGGCTAGCTACCACAGGCATGGACTTAGGTTTCAAAAGTAACACTGCTACCTCAAATAAGGCAGACAACTATGACTGGTGTCGAGTAAAACTAGAAACAAGCTATTAGACAGAGCCATAGAATTGGATACCACTCTTTGAATGAGCCTTGAATTCCTCTTGTCCATCTTGTAAGGGCTCATCATAGTTCCATGCCACATCATGCTCGTTCAACCCACTCACTCTACTAAGTTGTGTCAGTAAACCCTAAACCCATCATGAATGTGTCAGGTTTATGAATAAATTCCTTCCCATTACGATGCATGATTTCAAAGCTATGCTTTGCATTGAGTTCTTGATAGTCCAAGGATAGGCCTACCTGTAGTTTCACACAAAGAAAGTTGTACTTCTCATCATTGAGCGCCATGTGCTCAGATGGTTGGTCACGCAGTCTAAGTAATTATCATTATGGTTGTACAAGATTGAGTAGGGGCTCAATGTCTATGATCTATTGGATGAGACAAGCTACCTTCGTGCTCAAGGAAAAGGTTGACGGGTTTGCAGGATTCATGTTACCATGTAAAATGTAAAAAATTACAATGCTAAATAGAAAATGGTTAAATGTAGAGAACATTGAAAAAAATAGCTAAGTATGAAAACCATGAAAATAGGGTAAAAAATGACTAAATCTAGAAACACTGCTAAAAAGTGACTAACTCTTACATTACGCTTGTTATGCTCTGAGGGGTTGGGATTTTGTCCTACAGGGTTCCAAAGGAACTAACAACTAGGACCAATCTACACCAACTGAAATGTAGAAACTCATGCACTGGCCTATGATCAAGCTACTGCCATGGTAGGTTCACATGGGTGTTATGTCTATACTAGCTTACAACTAGTAATTGAGGTGCATAAGGCACATGGGACTACCCTTGAACACAAAAGGAATGGGAGGCCCTCCTCATAGCACTAAAAACTAGAACATCCAAAAATATCGATGGCTGGAACACTAAGAGGTTAACAAGCATATAGCCTAACCCAGAATCCATGCAAGGGTTGTGCTAGGAAATGGAAATAAGGTGTCCTAAATGGTCTTGTAGATCAAACAGGGACTTATGTGGTGTTAAAATAACCATGTGTGAGAGGGGTTTATGCAACATTATATGTGAGCATCGGGGCCAGCTAAGCTAGAGTGTAGAAGCATGTCCCGACCTAAGAATAGTGATGTGAATGTGCAAATACATATCAAACAATGAGAAAATGCAAGTTCTATACTGAACAACAAAGAAAATTCTTGAAAACATGGAACAAAATTTGAGAGAGAAAAGTGCAATGCCCTAAATGGGAGAGTAGCTATTGCTAGAAAAAAGGTGAGAATGGTACGTGGTATACAGGCAGGCACAGTGGCAGCATAGTAGTGTACTCATAGTCTCTAGGATTCCTAGGAGGTAGAACTAACTGCTACCATGGAGACTAAAACCTACAGGCTTAGCTATTACCATCTTTATGGGTGCAATGGTGGACTATGTTTTGGGAGGCACCAAGGTGCAAAGTTTAGGTGATTAGGTGCAAAAATGCTAGGGATGCTCAGAAAGTCAAAATGCCCAATGCTCTTTTGATTTGTCAACAACTAAAATGCTAAATAAAAGGCTATTTATAGGGCTAGGTTTAGCATGAAATGAAGATCAAGTGCCATGTGGAATAAGGATTAGCACAAAATGTGGATCAAGTGACACATGGCAATGAGGGTTAGATGGGGTTATGCTAAACTTTTGCTATGCTCCCCATGGGAGAGCAAAGTGTTACTCTCTAAAGAACTAAAATGGGTCCCCAAATACTATTGAACTATGACTACACCACTCTAATTGCATGTGCTAGAGTGTGAAAGATCGCAATGTACCTATAAAAAATGCAAAAATAATGTAACTTGGAGGGTACACTCTGGGACTACGTCTTCCCCTCTTTTGAGTAGGGTCAAGTGTAGGAACACTTTTGGGGACTAATGGGGATGCAAAAGAAATACAAATCACTAATCCTACTTGCTAGAGGAATGTTGGAGCTAAGATGAAGGCTGATGCTAAGTCCTAGAAGATTTTGGAGGTTGTTAGAGGCTTTTCCTTAGTGTCAAGCTTACTACACTCTAGAGCGTAACAAAACACTTAGTTAAATTTTTCATAATTTTGATACTCAACACTAGTTTCACTAGCTATGTTGGGGAGTGTAGCAGGGATACTTAGCCAAATTTTGACAAAATATGTAGTCTTCCTTCATGGTATGCTAGCTATGCTCTGGGGTATAGCAAGAGAGGTAGCCTCGAGACTTAGAAAATTTGCTAAAATGTCACTTCTATGTTGATCTAACTTGATAGCTTCTTGGGCAAAAATTTGGCACTATGCTAGCTATGCTACAGAGTGTAGTAGAGCATAGTGGCTCAAAAGATAGAAAATTTTTTGAACTATTTTTTCCATCCCATGCAATTCTGACAACCTATGGCCTGGAACTTGGGCAAACTTACCACTGCAACATGTACTATGCTAGCTACATTGGGGAGTGTAGCAAGTGTAACAACCTAGGAGATAGAAAATTTGCTAAACTATTTCGTTCATCTCAAGCAACCCTAACAACTTCTAGCTTGGCACTTAGGCAAACTAGCCATGGAAGTGTGTGCTACGTTGGCTATGCTGGGGAGGGTAGCAGGCAGATTAAGAGGTAGCAAGATACTTAGAAAACATTTCATGCAATTGATGCTAACACTTAGAAAATTTTGCAAAATAGGCCTTAATGCATGCTATGCTAACTACACTAGGAAGCGTAGCACCAACAGTTAGAAAAAATTTGCCAAGTTTTGACACTTAGACAAATTTGCCGTTGAAGTGCAGAAACCCAAAATCGATGGTATTTCACTTGTCATCAACAACAAAACAATTGACTTACAAGTAAAAATACAATACACAAATTAACACAAAAAGTATAAAAAATAACATACAAACTAACTTGAGAGGATCCTGCATCAACCATGTCTACAAGCAAGCTATCAAGGCCCTCCTCCAAGCATTGGAGGATTTTGGCCTCAGATAGTTGTGTTTAGTCCTCCTAGCCAAAGTCAACTTCCACAAGGATCTAATCTTTGTCCATGGTGGTCCATGTAGGTAGCTGCATAGAAAAGGTGGTAGATGAAGTCTTCTCTGACGATGTGATAATCTCCCTCTTCAGGAAACCATTGACCACTGTGTGGTGAGTAAATATCTCAAAGTCCTATCTCTCATCAATCACCTTAATAAACTTCTCAAGGTGGAAATGGTCAATAGACTCTTTCTTGAGTTGTTGACGATATGTATCTTTCTCATGCTTATAGTGGTGTTTGTGGTTTTTCTACATATGCCCCCACTTGCATACCTTAGCACTGACATTCTTCCAATCTTGAATTTTCTAGGCAAGTAGATCCATTTGTAACTACTGCTCAATGATTTCATGGATGGCGTCATTCTTGCCCCGAATGACTGATCAATACCTAGCATAGTCAATCTCTATAGTTTGCTAGGTACTATCTCCCGATGTCGGGCCACCAAGAAGTCATACTAGGACTAGAGGTCCCCAATTTTTGTATCTTAGCTTGCCACCCTCTCCTGGAGTTTGTGCACATGTTTCCATAGGTGCTTATTTGAGCACTTGTAGATTCATAATGCTTTTTCATAGGAAAGCATGCACTTACTAGTTACCTCGTACACATGGCAAGGCACCTGCTCCACTTTAGAAGGGTACTTAGGGATAGCATCTACTTTCGCCACTTGGCTTGGATCCTAGTGAAGCTTAGAACTAGTTGGCATGGGACAAGTAAATAAACATTAGCCATAGACTAAGCATCAAAATTGGTAAAGAAACATAAGCAAAACACTGGCATATGCATATCGAGCTTGGAATCTACTTGTTGTAGGCAATCTACCATATCCTCCACAATGCCTTCAATGAAGGAAAACTTGTCTGATGTCTCTACCCATGGCTTCATGTGGTAAGTAGGTGCAGATGGTGGACCACTAGCAAGTACATATAAGGTTGAAATCCAATATTGCAATAAGCAACAACTAAATAGCCAAATATGCAAGAGCAAAAAAGCAACAACAAATGGCAATATAAAGTATTTACCTAGCAAGCCCTCAACTGTGAGAGCAGCAAGATCTCCCAATGACACACCATCAAAGAGGCTGGAAAAATCACCCTTATCAGGGTGGAACAACCCCTCCACCTTAAACTACTGAAGAGCATCTATAGCCTCATGTAGCACCTCCCTCTATGCCCCCTCCTAAGCTTGACGAGAGGCCATCTCTACCACCGTTGCCACTATTGCTTCGGCAGCCTTCTTGCTTAATTCACAAACATAACATTTTACTATTAGCATCAAATATCAAAAAAACATTAAAAAAATATAAACATAAAAAACATATAATGAATGCATCTATACATGTACTAACCTACAACATCTATGCACAAGATTGGGATCTTGAGGTGGATATTCTTGATTCTCGGCTATCCAATTGTAGGAACAACCTCTTCCACTAGGCATGGTTTTTAATCTTTGCCTTGGAGGACCCCACCATTTCTACAATGTATTGGTTGGCCTTATTCACATCCCCAAGAACAATTGGGGATCACTCACTTGTGCTGTCATAGGAATAGTGTGACTACCTTAGGTGGCCTTTAGTTGTCATTGAGTACAACTCATCAATCCCTTTTGAGGGGTCCTACGAGCAAGTGGTTTTGAACATGTGCTTCACCCAAGGCTTAGATAGCTACTCACAATCTTGCACTACCCAATGGCCACTATCTTGAACCATAAAAGGCTCCATGAATCTTTTTAGATACATTGTAAAGAATGTGAAGTGTATGTGAGACATTGCCTAGAGGTTGTAACAAAGTCTAGTGATCTCTGCATGTAGTCCAATGGTGATGTAGGAGGCCCAATTAAACCTTGTGCCCTCTTGCAACATCTCCTTTATCACCTGTGCCAACTCCATCCTAAATATTTTTCCTTAGAAGAGAAACTTTAGAAAGGCATGAGCATGAAAGAGAGGGTAGATATCCTAGACCTCATGCACATGCACGTCTTTAACCAAGATCCCTTTGTAAGTTTGGGTGGCTCCTAGCCACTCAATATCTTCTCTATGGTCCACCTCTCTATTGGCCTTGTCAACTACTAACAAGCCATTAGTTTGAAGGCTAAAGAGGTCATCAAAGAGGGCCTTGTTGAGGTCTAGGACTACCCTCACTCTGTGCATGTAGGTGATGAAGTAGCAAACATCGTGGTTGAAGGAGTCAATGATACTAACCTTTGGACCACTTGAATGATTAGGCTAAGGGACAAAAATAGGTCCATCAACCTCACACATGTAAGACAACTAGTCAATACTTCTAAGGCCTAGTGGCACAACCAATGTTGCACCCCCTCCACATCACCATACTTTATGATGAGGGTGGCCTCAATGTAGCCTATGGCAAAAATTTTCACCTCTCATAAAGCAACTACAGCTGCAACATAGGCAACAACAATGTTAGCATTATGTAAGGGTAAATAAACACGTGCATGCAAGAAATCACAAGAACAAAACCATAGATGCTTACATAGAATAAATGATATGTGAGATAGTGGTGGTGGTGATGCAAGAATCTTCTTGAGGTTGAGCTCACCACTAGCCCACCTCTCATCAAGCCAATCATAGGCCTTGCATTGCTCTAATGCCTCTGAGTACTGCTTAAGATACTCCTTTAGATCATCTCCAAACTATTTAAGGATGGCCTCCTGAATGTTTGAACAGGAAGAGAACACCTCTAGGGTGGTGCGAGTTAAGGAAAGAGCCTCTTCCTTATTATGGAGACCCTCGTTATGAACTTTGAATTTGGCATTAAGCATGAGTAGTTACCAGTTAGCAAACTTAGGATGATCCAATAGCGAGAAACACAATGCAAGAGCATAAGAGCACTTACCCTCCTACACAATATATAGTTCTAGGTGGGTTCTAGAACACTGTATGCATGCATAGAGCAACAAAGAGGGTGTTTCTCCTATTGTAGGAAGTAAACTTTGGCATTTGCCAAATCCTAGATAAGGGACAAGTGCCCTGGGGCTATGGCCTAAACTTCCCGATCTATCATAACTGGTAGTGGGCTCATTGAACATATATATCAATATGTCTTGGTTGGCCCTAGGTAGCAATGTCTCACTGATGACATTGGTAGCCTTCACTGCTAAGTGTGATCACATCATCATACTGAAGTGTTGTAGCAAGAACCCTAGGAACTCAGATGCCCCTAGCTAAAACCACACTACCTAATAACCCACCCACATGTTGGGCATAGGTGTGTTGGGTACCAACTTTCTCATGCAAAAAAAATTGCCAATGAGCTCCATGACAACTAGGATGGATTTTAGCAACACCTTTAAATCGCAAAGGTAATCAAACATAGCATTAGTATACACTAGATGCAACTTTTGGCAAAAATTAAAAAGTAAACTTAGCAAAAATTGACATAAAATAGCTTAGTTTAGCAAAAGATATCTTAGGGCCCACAAGGGTCCTACAAGTATAGGACATCAACATACACATTTGGCGTGCCTGGTACTCACTAGTGTATAGCATATTTCATATAGTATTATCATTTTGTTTTGCATGTTTGGCATTACAAGTTGCATGTTTTGGCAATTTAACATTAGCATTTTTCATTTCACAAGTTTAGCATTCTTTCACAAACTTTTAATATTTTTTCTCACTCTGGGCAATGTAGTCTAGAAAAATACAAAAAAAATCTAACTCTAGGCTACCTCTAGGAGTGTAGCCTAGGAAACATAAAAAATTTTCTAACTCTAGCTAACACTAACTATGCTTTGGCAACTGTGGAGCATGGCCTTGAACCAAAAAAAATTCCTTACTACTGGCTATGCTCCCTGGGGGAGTGTAGCCACAATATGTTTTGAGAAATTTTCAAAAATGAAAAAACTAACTATGCATAGCTTGTCTAGGCATTGTGCCCTACCACGATGCTGCCCACTAGTTACTCTCATTGCACCCCCTAAGCTAAGCACCAACCATAGTTGTGGCCCTCACGAGTGCACTAACAGTGCTACCATGCATCATGCCATTTTTCCCCTCTCTCTCTCTCTCCCACCCCCTAGTCAAAAACAAGATAGAATGTAGAAAATACATTCCTAGCACTATCCCTCTCATGGCCCCTACGACTACATCCTCATTACCAAGCTATAATGCACTCATGGCCCCCATGGCTACTAGACAAAACTAGGAAAATGAAAGCAAAAAAGAATTGCAGAATCCCTCTACCACATCCTTGCCCTACGATGTGCCATCCTAGCCACCATCGATGCCTTCATCCCTACCTTTACATCACACCCAAAATCTCTCAAAATTTTAAAAGGAAAGAAAAAAGTAGTCCACTATTGCTTCCTTGGCCTTGCAGCGAAGGCCCTAGGCCGCTACCATAGCCCTCGTGCCTTGCATAGCCCATTAAAATCCACATAACCTCAAAACTCTCCACTTCAAAAAAAAACAAAAAACAAAAAATCCTTGCCCAATGTGCATGCCNTTCATTATCAAAGTTGAAAATGCAAACTTTCCAGAGCATTTCACTATTTAAAGAGGATAGTAGCCAAGATGTTGCATTGAAGTGGATGCCAACACCCTAGATTGACCAACATGGATGAGGGAGAGCAAGCACTAGCATGCCTATTGCAGGCACATGTGGAGGAGCAGAGGATGCCACCATCTACTAGGTACCCCTACTATGCTCTACCCTTNTTTTTTTGATTTTTCTGGTTGTCTTAGAACTTAGAAAAATTTTAAATTTTTCTTATTTCCCAATGAGCATGTAGGCAAAATTTACCTTCTCAATGCCCTATGCTTTGCTCATCTACTGCATGTCATGGTATGCTAAGATCTTAAATTGGCACCCCCATAGTTTGCTAATACCTTGAACTAGCATCCCATGGCTTGCCAAGGCCTAAAACTAGCCTACACATCTCTTGCCTTTAAAATCACATCTACATACTTAGGCAAAGTTTTTATTGCATTATTTTTTCTAACTATGCATATTGCTCTTACTAAGTAGTGCAGCTTGATGTTTTCTTGGTTGCTTTTGTAGGATTATGTAGGATCATTCAACGTGACTACATATGAGCATCTTCACTCACCTCTAGTCCTAACTCAGTCCCATTGTGATCTCATGCAATGCATCAACCTTCAATGCCTAGACCTTGAGCCCATAGTCTATGATGAATACATAACATATATAGAGGCACTGCTAGATTGGCCAGACCATCTAGTTAGGGCTCTAGATCTAGAGGCAGGTGACATCACCAAGGATCCCCTTATTGAAGTTCCTTTAGCAACACCTAGTGGTAAGGCAAAGATGCTGAAACTTAGTTCTTTGTTAGAGCCTCAACATGCCCAAAACATCACAAAGATACTCAACGATAACATCAAGGCATTTGTATGATCTTACAAAGACATGCTAGGCCTAGATTCTCATGTAGTGCAACACAACAAAATTCTCGATCCCAACATAAATCCAATTAAGAAAAAAGTTCGTAAGGTTAGGCCTAAGGTGGTGTTGGCCATCCATGATGAAATCACCAAACTCTACAAAACTAGTTTCATCTGGGCTATTGACATCGTAGACTGGGTCTCTAACATTGTGGTTGTACCCAAGAAAAATGGAAGCATACCCATTTGCATAGACTTCTAGGACCTAAACAAGGCAACAATTAAAGAGAATTTTCCATTGCCTAATATTGATCAATTGGTCGATACTACAGCTAGTCATGTATTATTGTCCTTCATGGATGGGTTCTTGGGTTACAACCAAATTTGGATTAACCCAGAGAACCAACTTAGTACTACCTTTATGACCCCTTAGGGTATATTTTGTTACACAATGATGTCCTTCAGGCTCAAGAATGCAAGAGTGACCTATTAACAAGCTATGACATACATCATTAGCGATTACCTATTAGGTCTACTCAATGATTATGTTGATGATATAGCAATTAAGTCCAAGGCATCACACAAGCACGTACATGACTTAGACCTTGTGCTCAAGCATCACCTGAAGCATGAACTTAGGCTAAATCCTAAAATATGTGTCTTCAGCGTCAAGATGGGCCACATCCTAGGTTTTGTAGTATCCAAAGTAAGCATACACATAGACCCTGATAAGGTTAATACCATCATCAAATTAGCATCATTGGCCAACCTTAAGGGGCTACGAGGGTTACAAGGTAGATTACAATTTATATCAAGGTTTATCGCATGGTTGACTGACAAGTTGTAGCTAATGCAAAACCTGCTCAAAAAGGGAGTCCACTTTGAGTAGACAACTTAATGCCAAGAGGCATTTAACAATCTTAAATAGGAGCTGGCTCAGCTTCCAACAGTCTACCCTCCACAAGGAGATGAATCATTCTACATCTACCTTACTACCTTTAACATGTCCATTACTTCTTTGCTTTGCCAAAATTAAGATGATGGTACAGAGGTCCTGGTATACTACCTAAGCCATGCATTAGTTTCCTATGAAGCAAAGTATAATGATGTGAAAAATAACTACCTTGCCTTAGTCTTTACACTTAAGAAGTGGAGGCACTATCTTTTCCACAACCAAGTCAACATCATTTGTAGAAGCAATGTACTCCAAGACATTACAACGAATATTTATGAGATAAATTACATTGCACATTGGAAAATAATAATCATGAATTTTGACCTACATTAAATTATGCAAACATCAACCAAAGGTCAACTAATAGTCACACAAATTATGGCTTCTCCAATTGATGATCAAGCAACGATAGATCTAGAACTTTCAAATGAGCATGTCACTAGCATAAGTCAAGTGCCTAATAACTTTGAGGCACTTTTACACTTCGATGGTGCTTCAACCTCTCAAGGAGGTAGTGTTGCTTCCATAATCACATTTTCCTTTTGGGAGGTCTAACCCTTCATGTATAGTTTTGCATTTCCATGCACTAACTGTTGGCGACCGTTTAGGACGCGACCGCCAACGAGTGTCCTTGAATAGGGTTTAGGTGCTTGCTAGTCTCTGGCAACACCAAGGCCCAGATACCTCCAAATAAAATCAGTAGTTAATGTGAGTATGTGCATGTGCTGTTGCCGTGTGTGGTTGAGAAAAATAAAACGATTGCATTGTGTGTAAACTACAAATGACTTATCAATAAGAGATTCAACCAACTTTGCCAAGTACTATGAGTTGTTAAGAGTTCCTATTTTGTTTAATTGCCTAGTCTATGTGGTCCTTATAATACCTACTTGTAACAAA
>MNCI01036870.1:248124-314178 GCA_015680685.1 Gnetum montanum
GCCAGAGACCAGCAGACACCTAAATCCTGTTTGAGGACACTTGTTGGCGGTCACGTCCCAAACGGTCACCAACACTTACAATGTGCAAAATCCAAAGAAGGTTCACCACACAGTAAAAAAAAATCAAAGAAAAATGGGATAAAATATGTCCCCAAGAAAAATGGGGCAAAACATGTCCCTAAGAAAAATTAATAGACCTACAATTTTGCAAACAATCTAACCCTAAATTTTCATTGATTTTCTCATAAGCACTTTGACAAGAGTGAAACACTGTGGAAATTGCAAATCGGCCTAAGGCGAAGATTCACGATTCAGGCGAAAAGTTTACGATAGAAATCCAGAAAACAGAACAAGGCAAAGAGGCATGTAGCATCAAGTCTCTAAGTGTCTTACAGATTTCCACCTCACTTTGTTTTCTCTCTTTACGCTACATTACGCAACATAGCGTAGTGTCGCTCAACATAACTCTGTTTAACATAGCCCGATATCAGAAAGTAACTTACTTCAGAAATTTTGACAAAGTTTAAATTTTAAAGACTTGTCGCATATTTTGCTAAGTCTTTTGTTCAGGGCTGAGCTTACGCTCTGTTACACAGAGTAGCGTAACGAGCTTCAAGGAAAGCAAAGTCAAAGTCCAAGGAAGCGCAGCAGATTGATTTCTTCTTTTTTGCAGATTGGTCGCTTTACGCTCATTACGCTACGTAGCATAGGAAAGCGTAATTTATTGTAAAGTTGACCATTTTTACACTCCATTACGCTTTGCAGCATAAAGGAGCGTAAAACAGCTTGAATCAACTACTTCCATGCTCTGTTATGCTCTGCCATGTGACGCAGCGTAAATGAGCATAATACAGCCTAAAGCCGGCTAAAGTAGTACCAGATACGCACCTGCTATCCACACGCATGATACGCTGATGAGCGTATTGTGCGTAATCATGAAGCGCCTTCAGCGAAAGTGGTTGATAGCATACTTTGCCCCCTTTTCCAAAAGACGTGATGCGACATGACCAGTTTCAACATAAAGTTTGTCAAGTCAATGGTATTTTGAAGGTTGAGACACGTGTCATCAGGACCGTGCCTGCTCCACGTACTACCGAACCTATAAATACTCTAGTTGGTGAAGATCTAAAGGGGAAATCATCTTGGGCTCTTTTGGCAGCATCACCTTTTGAGCAGAGACAGAAGACATTTGCTTAAGCATTGGCAGTAGGAGTGATCAGTCCTTTGGCGAAAATACAGTTCTCTCCATTGACAATCATTGGCAGTTTTGAGCAGAGGCTACCCAAGGCAGAGGGAGCAGATCAGAGATTGAGAGATTATCTGGTGCGGTCGACAAGATTTATTGATCAAAAACAATTGATCGATAGACATCCAAGCTTGACAATCCTTGCATCCCATATTTGGCTTACGAGGTAGACCAAGCTTCATTCTGTACTTCTTGTTGAACATTTTTCTTATTATTTTGTGTATGCTTCGCACAAGATAAGCAGATTTTTCCATTGGAACTTTGTATACAATATACTCAGTCTTCGGGTCAAAACATAGATCTTGGAATTGCACATTCATCTTAAACCCGATCCTCCTTGTCGCATTGACGTTGTCGTTATTTCAATTCATTTACATCGTTTTCTACTCCTTTCACGGTTTATCAAATTAAATTGTTTCGCGAAATATCTAATACACATATTATCTCACTATTCATCAATTTACTGATTAAGTAAGTCCCTGTCTGATCGACAAGACCATTCAGGGCACCACAGATTCGTTTTCTCCAGCACGGCTCTCACACGGATCCATGGTTAAGACTGTGTACACGGGTTTCATTTGGTATTTTCCAACGACCAATGTTTTCCGTCGTTACAAAAAGGTCATAATTTTAGGGGTAAACCATTCTGGTGCCATGGATGCTAACTCCCTCACAAGCATTCTGATGAGGGTCACTATTTTGATGACAAGCCACCTTGGTGCCACAATCACTATCAGCTATGTTGACATTGCATCTTACAATATCACACTATTTTCATTCCATTCCCTTGTTCTCTCCTAACACATTCCCTACATCCTTATCTCCAAGTATACCATTTCCCTTAGCACTCTTGATCATGCTGAAGTAACATCCAAATGGGTACCAATGGGTAATGTTAGTGCTAAGCCTACTATGGTGTTTTGTGTTCTTTGTTGATGTCTCTCAAGCCACTGCTCTAGATGTCAACAAAGAGGGGCAAATTAACCACCACCAAATTTGGGCTCTTAGGTCTTGACTATAGATTTTTCTAAGTGTCAAAACTTGAAAAAAAACTTCTAAGTTTTAAGACTATGATCCACACTACTGGGACTACACTCTAGGGTGTAGTTAGCATAGTTGACACAAATAACCCATATTTGCAAGATTTTTCTAAGTGTTGACAATAGCTACAAAATTTTTGAAGTGTCTTGACTATGCTTTCACTATTGGGACTATGCTCTAAAGTGTAGTTAGCCTAGTTGGCACAAAAATGGCCATGTTTGCAAATTTACCTAAGTGTTAAGCTAGAGTTTGTTAGGCTAGCTTGGGATGGAAGAAATAGTTCAACAGATTTTCTAACTTTCAAGGCTATGCTTCCTACTATGCTTGAGAGTGTAGTTAGTATCAGTTGCACAAAGGTATCAATTTTTGCTAGATTTTCCTTAGTGTCAAGGCTACACTTTCCCTATTGGGACTACGCTCTAGAGCATAGTTAGTGTAGTTTACACTAGATCCCATCTTTTGGAAAATTTGATCTAACTATTGGACTATGGTCTACACTCTAGAGCGTAGTTAGTGTAGTCATGCAGAACTGCCTCAAAAAGCCTCTAGGACTCAGCACAGGCTTTCATCAAAACTCCAACACTCATTTAGAAAGTAAGATCAGCAATTTTCATTTCTTTTGCACTTCTTAGTTTCCCCCAAATTATACCTATGCTTGACACCATGCAAGAGAGTAGTCAATAAAACTACACTATTTTGCATTATTTTTAGGTACTTGGTGGTTTGTTTGTCACTCATACATGTATTCTTGGTAGCTTAGTCATAGTCTGGTAGTCTCAATGGTAGCGTAGTTGGGGCTAGCATAGTCTCAACTATGCCTCTGCCATGTGGTGCCCAATCCACAATTCACATAAATCCTAGGCCTATAAACACCCCAACATTGTACATTTTAGGGGTTGGCAACTCTTGCATTTAGTTGGAAAATTTGAGCATTGGCATTCTTGACATTTGGCATCTGAGTGCACTTGGCATTTTGGTGAACTTTAGGATACCACATAGCACCGTTGCACACTATAGCTCATCACAACTCATAGGACACTATGGAAACCAACCTAGTAGTCCCAGACTTCATAGCAAATATCAGTTTTTATATCCTCGACATCCTAAGATTGTGACTACGCTACCTACTACACCTATTTGTACATTACATTCCTCCTCAACTTTCTCTTTGCAGTTAACTACACTCCTTCCCATTTGGGGTGGTGCAACTTTCTCTCTCACTCACATCTTACACATTTTTAGCATTTTCTTTTGCATTCTAGTACTTACTCAATTTTTTTTCTATTTTCTCACTTATTTGCATGTTTGTGTCCTCGTTTTTCACCAAAAACCTTAACTACACTCACCACCATAGACATTGTGGATGTTGCAAATACCGCTCAAACTCCTTGCATTCATTCATTGTAAGACCCCATAAGTCTCAATCGGATTGACAAGATTGTTCGAGGCACCCCACCTCCATTTTCCAATAGGCCCTCATGTGGATGCAATGTTAAGGCTATACGATCGTGGACCTCTCAATGTACTATTCTAGCCTCTAATGTTTTTGGTCACTACATTACCAAGAATGGATAATTTTTGGAATTAGCTCCTTAGCATTGACAAACAAGGAACTGAACTATTTGCATTTGATATTGAATGCCCTAACTACATTATGGAGCTCTTAGTAGTCATTTACTCTCCTAGCCAAGTTCTTAGTAGTTGATTGTTGATCAATGAATCGTGCCTTGAGAACTTCGATTTCAATGTTTGCCATCTCAAGCTTTTACATGGTGTCCTTATGGTGCTTGAACTCAACCTTGTATAACAAGTACAAGCTAGCCACCTATTTTTCAAGTTCTAACCATGACCATCTACTAGTCAGCATTTCTAGATTTGTGTATTAGAGATTAACCAATTTTATATATTTTATCATTTTCTCGATTTGCAACTCCTTCATGTGAATCTCTGCTTTGTTATAGGCATCTATCCCATCAATGATAGGCTATCATACTTCTCTTCCTTGCTAGAGTTGCTAGAGGGCCTCATTTACTTTTGCCTTAGCCATTTAGATATGCTTTTCATTCATCTCCTTCTGTAACCCAACCTAGCCTTTGTAGTGATGCTTGACTCTTTCAAATTTGAAAGCCTCATTTTTCTAGGAAATAATTTCAATGGTAGATTTCTAGCATAAGATATGGACTTCCTTCATAGATAGATTACAATTCTCTACTACCAATTTCCTCAATTTTTTTTTCACTTTGGCCAGCTGCTCCTACTATTAATGGATGAATTTTTGCATCTGTTGTTTTTGTGCATCAACATGTCGCAAGTGATGGTTTTCTGCGATTAGTGTTTCATTTTTTTGGCATGTTTGAATCAAATCCTTTTGAACTAAAAAATTCTTTTCTTCAACTATATATTGGATAAATATATATGTCACCATCTCCTCCTCAACCTGTTTTAATCATTCTTGAAGCTACTAAAAACCTTTGTCTTTGGCTATTGCATGGATGAGGAGTGTAGGTTCAACAAAGTGGATACACAATTCAACAACCTCCACAGCCAAGTGTTGGTTTTGTGCTTAAGCCATTTCAAGTTACCCTTCCAAGATGATACATTTGCCCTCTACTTCAAGTAACTCTTACTGGATTGCAGTAATGTTATCTGAAAGGTCAAAGACATCTAGAATCAGTTGCCCAATCCCCACTAGTTCTTCTAGCAACTTTTCGTGTTTGGCTACACTCAATCTTCCACTAAAAGTTGCTGTAAAAATTTGCACATCCTTAGTGTAAAATTGTTTGGTAAATATGTCATAGGTTCATTAAGTGCATCAGTGATCCTATCAACAACCACTTCCATAGCTATCTCCTACCCTTCGTGTTGTACCACCAGTATAGTTTCTTCCTCATCCTCCTCCAAGAACATCAGGAAAGAAGAAACAATCCAAGAGATTTCTAGGAATAAATAGTATTGAGAGAGAGACACCATCACCTCTCGGGTGCTAGGATTTAATCTCATAGGAAATTGCATTCATTGAGCTAAAAATATTGGTCCACCTCACTCCATCTAACTAATTGTTTGAGCCACTTCATTAAGGTGACTCATTGTAGGTCAGTACACACATGGATCCCCACCAGTCATTCTTACTCGCTACTCGTATTGTTGCAAAAGCTACTATCAAATTTTATGCAGATGCTTAATGGCAGCATAGGTTTTCAATGTTTTTTCCTATGTAGGTGGTGGAGGTGGCAATTTCTACTCCTCTTTCTTAGACATGGAAGGCATCTTATCCTTCATCATCTCACACTAAGAGGCAATAGCAGTATGTCTAATTGTGTCATTGGTATAGTGGACTATACCTACCCTTTTGCAAAGTTTTTTCATAAGGCATGAAAAGGGTAGGGTTTTTCTTCCATGTTCATTTTCTTTGAAACATTTTTCTATCTCTAGATAGATTAATTGTGGAAGGTTTGCTAGAAATATTCTACTTATGGGAACACATGCTCAAGTGGAGGAGGTAGTCACCTTATTGGGCCTCATCATCAGATTGAGGTGATAGGTTGCTATCTTCAAGTATACACATTTCCCTGGTGTGAATGCATTAAACTCCTTGTAGTCAATCCATAACATTGCTAAATCCACTTCTCTTTTACCTCTATATTAGGTTGTATAGATAATTCTACTAGTTATGTCCTAGAATGAGGCAAACTAAGATCTTGTGCGATGGCTTTAGTCAAGCAGGACATTTGAATGTCCTTGATCTTCATAGTGGAACCTACCCTTCTATTATTTTAGAAGAAGTACATCTCTCCCATGTACCATTCCCCATTAGAAGTGATGATTGGCCACATGAGAGAGGTTTGCAAATGTGTCTTTACCTCTACTAGAGCATGCTTTATGAATGGTTAGAAGTTTAGTTCTTGATAAACTAAGTGTTGGACATCACGAGGCTTGATTGTATAAGGGAAAACTTATGTTAGTGCGACTTCAAGTCTTGATACAAGCCTTGGTACCTCTCCTCACTGAAATTATTCTATTACAACCTCTTCCTTGGAAATTTGTTGAACCGATTCCACTTTGGGCTCCTCCTAAAGAGGTCCCTTTGAATGGGTTTCTTCTACCTATTCATGGGCTTGTTCTTACTGGCCCTTTCTAGTTCTTGGTCATTTCTTCCTTTGTTGAGATGGGCCTCCCTCATGCGGTCATTTCAGTCTTGGTACCATTTATAATTTCAACATGACCATGGGTTAGCAATTATTGTGTAATGTGAAACAATTTGTAATACCTTATCTCATTAGAAAAGTTACACTTGGCTAAGTTGTGATTATGGATTATTGTGATACCTTATCTTGTTAGGAAAATTTTCATCAAAAACCTTAAGATTTGTGGCCCCCATGACAAAGAGCTTACCTCTAGTAATTGCAAGATTGAAGAATGGAGTGGTTTGGACAAACGGTCGAAAAGTTATGGGCTCTTTAAGGTTTTGGGCTTTGAAAAATGGAAAAAATCCCCTCTTGTTGTGAAGCAAATGATGAAAATTACAAAGTATTCAGTGGTATTTATAGATTTTTTACATTGTGTCGATGGGGCCTAGTTAATGGGGTTGGCTACATTAACTAGGCCTAGTCAATGCTACTATTGACCACCATTGACTTTGGAAAACTTTGAAAATAGAAGGGTTTTTTGAGTAAAATTGGAGTCAAATGGAAGCTCAAAAAGCCACAAACACGATGAAAATAGCAGAAGAGGATGTTGAAGCTTATAAAAATTTATAAAATTAAGAAAATAATTGGAGAATGAAATTTTAGGAATGTTTAAGGAGATCAGAGTTGGATGCACAATGGGACACGTGAAAGATATGATTGCAACAATGTTTAAGCTAAGGAGCTTAACTATCCAAACCAAGAGATATGCAGGTGGGTCCTTCCCATAGCAGGCACACACCAATTTTACCCTTGCATAACTACAACTAAGGAGTTCATGGGCCCCATAGTTAATTAATGATAATGAAAATTAAAGACCAATTAGAAAGAATGTATCCAAGAATTCCAACATGTTAAATAAAGACATTGAGTATAACATGAAAATTGGTAGTGACGTGAGTTACAGGTAGCATAGATGGATGACTGAGAAGGTGGGATGGAATTCCAAATTGAGGTCATAAAACATTCCTTGTGGAGTTTGTGATTAAAATGACCTGAGAAGATTCATCCTTAGTCTAGATCAAAACCACCCACTTCCAATGACTTCACTTCATTACTCTAAGACCAATCCATCCCTTAAGACACAAGTGTGCTCCCAAAAAACAACCACCATTCCACAAATAGAAGAAAAGAGAAGTAATAAGTAAGAGAGGGCCTTAGTTAGAGGGGACCTTTAGGCATGGGTAACATGTATTCTAGTCCCATAACTAGTGCTTGTAGCCCATTTATTTTTCTAAGTGATGTTCTTTGAATTTTCATCATTTTTTTTTCTTTTTTGGATGGGAATCACACCATGCAAAGACTTTATTTAACTTCCTATTATTTGTTGAAATGGAATGGTGAGAAGTGAATGAAAACACTCAAGCAACCAAGTAAGTAAAAGAGTAAAAAGAGTATTGAATCCCCTTGAAGTGACACCTTGTGGAAACCTTTGTATCCTTTCGAATTTTGAAAACTACCAAGGTCACAAATTTATTATAATTTTATTTAATGAAAGGGACCTCAAACTTCCAAAATAAGGAAAATCATGGAGTTTGTGGATGGAAAGATGATGTGGACTTACTTCTTATTCCATGAAAATTAAACCATGTCTTAGCCATCGAACATCAGAATTCAAAAATGAAAACTAAACATTAACAATCAAAACCTTAAGCACAAACCACCATTAGTAAATAGCAACATTGGCACTATGTCATGTGGTAATAAAGCACTTTTATTAGCAAAAATAATGAAAAGTCACATATAAATAAGGCAAAATATATAAGAAAGTATAAAATATTCAAGAAAGATAAAACATACTAATGATTTTGTAAAATAAAAATTGAGAAAATCAATAGAGTGAAGAATCAAAAATGGGTAAAATTAACAAAATGTAAAACAAAAATGTGTAAAAAAAAGTGAAAAACCAAAGAGCCATGTGTATGATTAGCACATATGACCATCTTCCCTATGACTACTTTGAAGGAAGAAGATTTAGAATATGGAGCATAGTTCTCCATCCGATGAGGTAGTAGTTGTATTGGCTTGTCCTAGCTCTAGGAAAGGTTTCACTTGTTGGATGTTGACCAACTGCTTTCTATGTGGACTCTTAGGTTTGTAGATTAACATGGCCTTAGAGGGAAGGGTCCCTCCCACAATGTTTGAAGCTTTATTTTCTAGGGTACATGTGTGGGGTTCCAGTAGAGAACCTTATCTCCAAGTTGTAATTTTACTTTCCATATTCTAAGGTCATGGTGATTCTTGTTGTATGCCTTCTGCACTTCATTCAAAGATAGGGTCACTAATCTAGTTTCATCTAGAACATTTAGGTTAATCAATCTTTCTTTGTGTGCTAGCCTTAGGTTGAGGTCCAAGTTATAGTTTGTTAAAAGTGTACGAAGCTCAAATTGGATTGGAAGTGTTAGAAGTTTGGCATACACTAGCTCATAGGGAGAGAAACCTATGGGGAGTTTCTACATGGAGCAATAGGCCTAAAGTGCATCATTGAGTTTTGTGCTTCAATCTCTCCTATATTTGCTTATAGTCCTTGTTAGGATCTTTGTGATCTTCTTATTGATGGCTTCTTCTTGACCATTTCCTTGGGAATGATAGGATGTTGTTAATTTATGTTTCACCCCCAAGTGTTGCATCAACTTCTGAAATGTGGCACCCATTAAATTTGTTCCATTATAATAAATAAATGCATGTGACATTCCAAACCTATTTACAATATTTTGTTTTACAAATTGAGTAGCAATGGATGATGTACAATTGGTGATGGTTGTTGTTCTACCCATTTGATGTAGTATTCTACTTCTATGATGATGTATGCCTTTCCATTGGACATGGGTGTGATGGACCCCATGAAGTCTATGCCCCATATGTCAAAGGGCTCTAGTGGTTGAATCCATTGTTGAGAACCCTTCATTTATGTAATCATCCCACCATCACGTTGATAATGCTCATAGGATCAAAAACATTAATCAGCATCCCCTAAAGATTATAGGCCAATAGTATCCTAGCATCAGGATTTTTATGGTCGTGCATCTTCCTGCATAGTGCAAAGTGAGGATGCCATCATACCATCTTGATTCAATAAGCACTTGGTCATTTATCGCTCTGATAAAGAGGAGTTCATTTGGAAATTGATCAGAGAGTAGACTCTCCTTCTCTTTGTTATCCCATATTAACCAAGAAAGGTGGTACGTAATCACATTCTTAGTCCCTTTCTGATCTACCATTGTGAGATCAAATTCTTGCAAGATCACAAGCCACCATATGATATGGGGGCTCACCATTGGCTTGTTCATTAGGAAGTGGATGGAATTATGATCTGTGTGCACAAACACTTTATAGCCAAGCACATAGGGCCTAAGCTTTTCAAGAGCATACACCACTACCATTATTTCTTTCTCAGTTGTGGTGTAATTCAACTATGTAGCCACAATTCTTCGACTCATGCAGTGGATGTAGTATGGGTGTTTCTTATCATCCAACTATGAAAGCACAACTCCCAAGGCATAATTAGATGCATATATCATTTTATGAAATGGTATGGACTAGTCTAGTTCCCATGAAATTGGAGTTTCTACGAGTTTTTTCTTATGAAAGCATAACTCCCAAGGCATAATTAGATGCATCTATCATTTTATGAAATGGTCTAGACTAGTCTAGTGCCCATAAAATTGGAGTTTCTATGAGTTTTTTCTTTAGTTTTTGGAATGCATATTTACATTCCTTAGCCCAAATTAATGGAGCATCTTTCTTCATAAGCTTGAACAATGGCTTTACAATTTTAGAGAAATTCTCTATAAACCACCATTAGTAGCTAATATCTCCAAGGAATGATCAAATGTCTTTTACTATCTCTAGTTGGCATGTGATTCCCTAGATGACCCATATCTTTTTTGGGTCTACCTCAATCCCTACCTAAGTAATTCTATGCCCCAAGACTATGCCTTCTTGAACCATTAAATGGCTTTTTTACTAGTTAGGCCTAAGGTTTGTTTCAACACATCTTTACAGTACTTGCTCAAGGCAATCTAGGGCTTAATCAAATGTAGCCCCATAGGTAGAGAAGTTATCCATAAATACTTCTACCCCACTACCAATCTACTATTGAAAAATACTAAAGACCAAGCATTGAAATGTTGTAGGGGCATTACACGGATCAAATGGCATCTTGTAATATGCAAAAGTTCCCTAAGGACTCATGAATGCTATTTTATCTTGATCTTCTATTGCAATTTGGATTTGGTTATAGCCACTATAACCATCTAAGAATTTGTAATAGTAATGCCTAGATATGGTATCCAACACTTGGTTCACAAATGAGAATGAAAAATGATCTTTAAATGTTACCATATTCAATAACCTAAAGTTAATGCAAACTTGTAACTTAACACCTTTCTTTGGGACAATTATGAATGGGCTAATCCACTCACTATCCATGATGGGATAAATGAAGCCCACCTTGAGGAGCTATTCTATTTCCTCTTTAATAATCTGCATCAACTTGGGATTCAGCTACATCTATGGCTACCTTCTTTGCTTCATGGTCGAGTTGGTGTAGATACGATGCTAGCATATCATTGGATCAATTCTAGTTAGTTCAGGATATGACCAAGGAAAGACTATTGACCATTTATTGACCACCTCCAACAACTTATCTTTTTTTTTGAGAGAAATATTTGCATTGATGATAACCAGCTTGCCATTTTTTAAAAATGTGTATTTCATGCTAGCTGGTAGAGTTTTTAACTCTAGGGGCTCTAGCTTAAAATTATCAGGGATTTCCAACTTTCCCCAATAGGTATCATCATCTTCATTATCAAAGAGTTGGTGATGAACTTGCTCAAGTTCATCCATGCCCTCAACATAGGCACATGTCAAGCACTTAGTAGGTTCCATGCATAGTGTGCTACTGTCAAAGTCAATTGTTAGCCACTAGGTGCCCTCCTATTTTGTGGCTAACACATACAGGTACCTTTGAATATCTGTTTCATGTACATACTAATTACATTATTTAAGGAATGTACTTTTAATGGACCAAATTTTTAGCAAGTAATTGCACCCATTATCATTGTACGTAATGCATGGAACTAACTTCTTCTCAAGTCATCGAAATTCATTCTCCTTGGATATTTTTAAGGAGAGGTCCTCAATGCCCATTTGTGCATCAACAATGCTTAACCATGCATATCCCATAATGATGGGAAAGTTACCTTTGAAGTTTTCTACTTTGATCACTAGAAGATTAGCAAGATAGGACCACCTACAAATTGTAGTCACAATATCCTCCACTAATCCTAAATGGATAGTGATTGATTAATTTGCCAATTCCAAATGGATATTTCTCTTCTTGAGAGTGGTAGGTTCCATGCCTTGTACATGTCATAGGAGAAGATATTGATATTAGAGCCAGAATTAAGAAGAGCCTTACATGGCTCATGTCTAGTGATCTATAAGTAAATAAGAGGACTTCCTAGGTCAAATATCTTTGTGGGAATTTTTCCAACCTTGATCCAATTGGATACAGCATGAGTTAACATCATAGTGTGTATTTAAGGGAGCATTTGATTTGAAGGACTCTCAAATGTGTTTGATGCAGAGGATGAGGGTGTTAAAGATACAAGGTGACTAGCCACATTAGGTTGTGAGGGTTTGGAAGGACTATTGGGTTTAAAAAGTAGTCATTTCCTACATCGATTATCCAAATCAATTAGTTGGAAGGCTAGTTGTAAATTTGCAACCCTTGTAGCATTTCATTGCTATGGATATGAGGGAATCTTACCTACATGGATGGAGTAGGAGGTAATTGGGTTGAGGATGGAGGGATGTATGTAGATGAATGCAGAGGATGGTATGGATATAGGGGCTCCACTCAAGTAGATGATAAATGAGTTTAATGACACTTTGAAGGATAATAATGATGTTGGAATGAGGTGTGGCTTCCAGAGCTTTGTGGAGAAACAGGTTGCTAAACATTGTACTCATATGGATCTAGTTGCCTATAAGGGTATTGTTGTCTTGGTAGTGGCATTCTCCATGATTGTGGTTGGTGCCACTACTGATATTGCTCATACAATTGTGGTGGAGATCCACTTGAATAGTAAGCTTATTGCTGCTAGTGGAACTGCCTTAGGATAAGGTAATTTTCTAGGTGCTTGCCTCCATGCCAGTTGAGGATTCAATGCATACACTTCAAACTCTTGTAAGTATGACACCATAGGGAAACATCTATTTGAATGTTCATATTGACAAATGTCACACCTAACACCATCATTAGAGTTTGTCTCCACAACTTCTTCTACTATACTAGCTTTGCCCTTACCTCTTTGGTGGGCCCATTCAACTTCTTTCGGCTTCCTATGATTATGATCACTATTCTACTCTTTGAATTATTCCACAATCTTCATAGTAGTTTGTAATTTTTCATCCAAAGAGTCCCATAATTTATCAAAATTTGTTGAAATATCAAAAATATATTTTTAGATGGGCAATGTTTTCTTAGTCACCACCTTGTTGAGTGGTGACTCCTCGTCACAAAATCGGACCTCCCTTTTCCTAATGGAAGGGTTCCTATTATATTTTTTGACACTTTTTATTTTTTGCAACTCACCTTCTTCTTTTACTACTTTCTCTATCAACCTTTGTATATAATGAGCTCTTAGTTTAGACAATCTCCCTTGGGCATAAACCCCAAGAGTTCTTTTGGTTTCTACTCTGAGCCCATCTATGATGAGGTAGAGTTGTTCCCTCTAAGAATAACCATGGCTATGGCATTAGTGTAAAAGAGAATAATATCTACCAATGGTAGCATCCAAGGGTTCATGTGTTCCCTATTTCCAACCTTGGATTTTCCTTCTTAGATTAGACACTTTGGAGTACATCTGGTATTTGTCATTAAATAGTTCTAGCATGGTACTCCATCTATGAATGGATTCTGGCTATAAGGCCTGATACCAACTTTTTCCTCTTTGATGAGTATCTTGGGAAATAGATTCAATTTCTACCAGTCATTCTCTATATTATGTAAGGCATAGACATCTTGGAAAGCTTAGATATGTGTTTGTGGATTAGAGTCATATCCTCCCTCAAATATTGGAATATTGTTCATGTCTAAGCACTTGATCCAACTATCTCTCACATGCCTAGTTGGAATTTTTACAACCTATGTAATATTTAGCATGCTTCAAGTTGCTAGCAAAGGCTCATAATCATCATTAATTTTTTTGTCACTGATGATGTTCCCTATTACCCCTTCAATTATTGTGGGCATGGTGATCAATAATATTGCCTTTCTGCTCACCTCCATCATGATTGTTCCTTCTTTGGCACTTTTTAGAACTAGAAGAAGAGGAAGAAGATGATGTATATGAAGAGGATGAAGAGCGAGGAGGACTACCACCACCATGGTATCATCCAACTTCTCTTTGGTTGTCATAGCCATGTTTTTCAGGTTTCTTATCATCGTAATGCTTGTCCAAGTCCCTACCTTGACTACCATCTTTACCTAAACTTGGTTTGTTAATAGTGAAATGTAGATTTAGGTTCACATCCCCATCACCAATAACGAGCAGTGGAGAATTTTCATGTTGAGAGCCCCTAAAAAGAGGGTCTTCATTATCATCTTGGTTTTTCAAGAATAAGGGATTGGGAAAATATTTTCCCTTCACAAGCTCATGTTGCTTCTCCTAGTATCGATCTCTCCTACATTATGTTTCAATGCGACAATACTCCCATTAGTCATAATCATGCATAACATACTCCTCTTGAAGATCATGAATGCCTAACTTCTTAAGAGTTTGAAGCAACATCAAAAGCATAGAACAATTGAGAGGAACTACAATGTTGCCTTCCATGTCACACCATCATAGTTGTTCATCCTAGTGTAAAATGAAGGTGAAATCAAGCACATACTCATCTGGATGAGTATATACCACCTTGCACTCTTGAGGGGTTGGTGGTTTAGCATCATCATGCTTGAGAGAAGAAGACATTTTGTAGAAAAATAAAATATTAGTATGCTTATGTAATTATATTATGTGTGAGAATGATGTTGATCTTAGGGTTCATCCAACAATGTTAATGATATTCACTAATCCTAGATAGCACACGTTCCAACAAAAAAAGTCCCTGGCAATAGCACCGATGATGAGTGGCAAGGTACCCCTATGACCAACCATATGAATCATGAAGCATTCATGTGTGATCCATTTGAATTTTGCAAACCCTATGTTTTCCAGTGCACTAGTTCTCTAGGAAGTGAACTTTTCATTGAAGACATTCATTATCTTCCCAACTACACTTGTGAAGCTTAAGGATATGGTTTAAGTGTAATTGAGGCACATGATTTTTATCATTTTATATTTTATAGTTTTGGTGCTTGAAAAAAATAGGATAGGGAATAAAGTAATTTATTATCTACTTTAATGTAATGAACTAACTATTTTTCAACTACTCTTAACATAAGTATCTTGTCCCACTTGTTGTACACATCCTAAACATGTACAGTGTTATTGGGTTACCAAGCATTTAGTGCTATTGAGATTACCAAATGTCATACGCATGCTTGAAGTAGTTGTACTTATGTGTTTCCTTAATCACTATTTAGTTTATCTCACTTAATTACTTAATCATCTTAAGTACCAAAGAACATTGAATAAATAACTAAAAACATTAAATGCATGAATAATAAATTTATTCTTAAGGTTTATCAAGAAGTTCATCTTTATTGCCATAGACAGTATCATGCTCAGGTATAGCAATGCTCGAATAAAGATTCGTACACTCAATGACTCCTTCTATAGGCACTCAAAAAAATATACTAACTCTTGAATGTAAAAACTGCAAAACCTCCACTACAACTTTGACAAGATTATGTCTAAACATAGTGGGTTGGCACATATTTATAGGCAAAAATAGATCCTACATCAATGAGGCCTAGGTAACGCATCCCAATCAATGGAGCCTAGTCGACGAGGCCTCGTTAACATGGCCAATCTACGACTAATCAATCAACCTTAAACATGAAATTCTTGTAAGTGTTCCCCAAGTGATTCTAATGCTAAATGAGTGTTCAATATGAATCATAAACGTACCTTTGAGCTATAGTTTTGACTCTTTCAAATATTTGGTTGAAAGTTTAGATATCCCCAAGAATAATAGGCATCAATGTTGGCAATTTGGATAAGTTTTGAGAGATATGAGATGACACATAAAAGGTTTTAAATTTTTTTAAGTATGACCAACTAACATTTATGTCAATGTTAGCATCATCTATCTTAGCCAAATTTTTATCTTTACAAGTTTAGCTTCTAATGAAAAAAATTTTCTAAGTATAATCTAGGTGATGTTAGCACTAATGTCAATGTCACCTTCCTTAGTTAAATTTTAGGTAGATTCCACAAACTTGGTTTGAGAGATATCAGATAGAATATTTTTTTAAGTATCACCCAAGTGATGCATACATTACCATCAATGTCATCTACCTTAGTCAAATCTACATCACCTTTTAAATACATAAGAGAGAAAAGTTTTCCAAGGGCTACCCAAGTGATACATATGCCAAAATTAGCATCACTACATAAGCATTACCTATCTTAGTCAAATCTACATTAGATTTTGGAGCAATGAGATGGAAAATTTTTTTAAGAGTCATCCAAATGACATACCATTGTCATCATTAGTATGTCAACATCACCTATCTTAGTCAAGTTTACACCAATTTTAGAAAACATGATATATAAAAGCTTTTTAGATGTCAACCATGTGACATTGATGCTAGAATAAGCATCACCTACCTTAGTCAAATTTTCATCAATGTTAGTAATCTACACTCCATCTTTCAATTTTCAAAAATAAACTTTGGTTAATTATGCTAGACTTCAAAAACAAATTTGAAAATCCTAAGCCTATAACTACCAATCCAAAACATGAATTTTGGAAACTATTGCTTGATATCTAAAGTACTAGCATCTACATCTACCACATTACCTATGTGCTCCTTGATCACCTTAGCAGTCCTTATAATCTATGAGCTTCATCATTATATCTATGTTCTTGGTAGCACACTTAGACATGTTGATGCTAACATCAATTTCATCTACACTAGGGTTAGAATTTTTCATAGTGTCCATATAACCTAGACTAGTGTTAAAATTTTTTAATGCCAACATCATCCACAAGAGACTTTATGAATAAATATTGTTTTGATCTCAAATCAATTCCAATATATAATGAAGGCTTCTTCATTAATATCTACATCCACCAAAGGTTAAAAATGATCATTAAAATCCTTACTTTGCTTATAAATTGAGATTTTATTGGTATTTTGATTCTATAGTTTCTATCTTCCATTATTGTAGCACTTGGCCCTCTCTAGGAGGCAAACACTTGTTATTTATTTAATCAAGCATTTTTATTCTCTGGGAAGAAATCTAAACCCTTTTTCACATATCAAATTCCCTATTTCTCATCTATTCTATTCTTTGTTGTTTATTTTTCATTACTTAAAATTTTATTATACATCACTTGTTTGTCTTAGTCTTTTAACATTAATTTCATCATCATGCAATGATTCTTCTATTGATTCAACATTGAATGATAGGCTCAATCTTTACTTGATTAGAGGTTTTTGGCCCTTCATTTCATAATTATTTATCTATTGATGGTTATATTGTTCTAAAGACTATTTATGACCATGATTTAGATAATTAGTATTTAATTCATGAAGGTGTTCTTATAGGGTTGTGAAAGAATAATTTTATAGGAATACGATCAATATCCTTGATCAAGATCTTAGATTATATTTGGTACAACACTTGATTCTTTCAAGCCAGAAAGTTACTAGAGTTACTTTCTAAAGAATAAGTTAAGAAGTAATATCAAGCCTTACCATCTCAAACATGGCCATTTGATTCTATTTTCTCTATGGCTAAATAACAAGTATAGTTTTTAATTTCTCTAAAAATATGAAAATTAGGGAGTTTATTAACTTTTATTTTATTATTATTTTTATTATTTTCTTTCTTTATTAAACTTATATATATATAATTAGATAAGAAAATATTCTTACATAATACAAGTAAAAAATAAGGATTTTCACTACCTTCACTTAGGTAACTAAAGATATAAGATACATTTTGTAACTCTAGTTATGACTTGTGATTAGTGATTGGTAGATTTTAATTTACCTCTTGTTATTTCTTAAGACTAATATTAGTTGTTGAATTAACCAATTATGTTTCTCAAATATCTTTCTTACATATATTTTCATTTATAGAATAAGTGGGAGAACCTTAGCTTAAACCATCATTTAATAAGGAGAAATCATAGTAGAGTATGAAAAAAGACCTATAATATAGATTTGTTTAAGAAAGAAAAAAACTAAGGAGGGTATTTTGTTATGTCCCCATTCCCAAATGATTATATTCCATAATAAGAAGTTTCAATTATTGTTTTAAGATCCTTAATAGAAATATATGTTGTAATAATGAGCATATATCTTGAAGGAACCTTTGGTGATTTGACGTAAGATAGTTATACGTAGTAAATTAGAGGTCATGTCAACATGAAGTTATGGAGATGATAAAGGTAACTAATGGGTATTAGGAAAAACAAGACAAAGGAACTTGACTATTCCTTCTAGCCAAGTTTAGACCTAATCATGGTGGTTGTACTATATTTCCTCTAAGGAATATATGCTGAAGGAAGACAACCCCAAGTAACCCTTAGAGCATGGACTTAGATATACTTATAAATTTTCACATTTCTTTTTTAATGAAATCCTTTTCCTTTTCTTCAACATTTTCCATATTTCATTTAATACACATAATGTTAAATGTAGTATATATTTAAGATTTATCATAACATCCAAAAATAGGATGCTACACATATAGTAGGTGGTTATCACCTAGACAAGAAGATTATCAGAGCTTATATGCCTAATTCTTCATAGTGTAGCACTAATAAAAGGATGAAACTATAGCATGAGCATTGTAAAGGCAAGCATAATGTGCTATAAGGTATAGACTTTGAATGAAAAAATGATGAGCCTAACAAGCTACATGTAGAGAGAGATTCTTTTGTAAAAGGTCTACATCAAGGAGTCCCTTAAATCCATTTTACAACTTCATAGAAGATGAGCCACATAACATTATTGTGCACTATTCCTTCAAAGGAAATTCAAAAGAAGAAGATTAGTATCATGAACCTAGAAGATCTTCTAAGCATATGGCCTCTATTAGAGTGAGAATTTATGAGCATGAAGTTTATACAAGAAGAAAAATTTAATATATCTTTTTTATGGACTTCTCATCATTTAATAATTTTGAAGAGAAAGAACATGGACATATGGAATAGAACCTAAATAGAAAACTAAGGAATCCTACAAGATGATAGGATAGGAAATCATAAAGAAGACTAGGAAGAAGGTACAAAAGATATCTAGAGTTAGATCACAATGAATGTGATTTAGACATAAAATTTACCATTCTAAATAGTGAAGATGAATGATTGTTTGTTATTAAAATTATGATTTAGATTAAGAAGGTAATTTGTATTCTAACCAAGCATCAAAGACAAAGTTTCATTAAAAGACTTAACATGAATAATATGCTATAATTTGAGATATATTATAAAACAAATTAACATAATCATTCACAAGGCTTCCATGATGCTTATATTTTGTCAAACGTTAAGTGTAAATGGAAAAAGTTAAAGCTATCTTTAAGGATACTTGACAAAGAAGCAGAAAGCTAGTATCAATTATTGAAAGTAGATTTAATCCATTGTTGGAGCACCATTCTTGAAGTAATTAATGAGAAGCACTAAAATTATTCTAGATCACCCAGTATGAGGAAAAAGATCCAAGGATGAAAGTATAAATCTCATAAATCACTAAATGTAACCTTGGGTAGGTACTATTCATTACTCCACTAATGTCCAAGCCATGACTTCTTCTATGAAAAACAACTTCATCACATTGTTGACGACCTTAAAAATAAAACATGTAAGACTCTAGGGATCTATGATCAAGGGATTCTCTTTGAACTAGAATTTCATTGAGTTAAGAACCTTATTGATTATGTGACAAAATAAAAGGATAAACTATGAAAAAGAGAGAGTATAAAAGAATATAATAGAAACCTATCTATTAGAAAGAAAGAAGCTTAATATTATGTTATTTAATAAGAGGATCCATTGTTAGATGTAATTCTATAGAAGACCTTGCTAATGAAAAATCAATATTTAAGATAGTGGTCAAGGTTAATAATATGTGAAGCATAGTCAATGAGAAATTTTTCAAAACAAAAAATCATGGAAAATTATAATAAGCAAATAAAAATAGAAACAACAAAATATAAGTATAAGAAAAAAAGGATAAGAAGTGAAACCTATATAAGAAAAAGGATAATGCAGTTGCAGTTGAAGAGATGTTTTTCTTTGAATCAAATTAAGATAAAGACTATGACATTTGTTACTATGAGCACCTAAAGGAAGATTGCCTAGTCATGTATCATATAATCACATTTGTATATGAATGATATGCCAAGAAGGTTTTTATAGTCACAAGGTAAATGTAGGCAATCATATGAATAATTGTTACCCAAGTGGAGCATTGCTACAATATCAAAAGAAATACCATTAGTAATGATAGTACCACCACCAAGACAACAATACCCTTACTTTCAAACCAATTATTATGGATATTATATATAACAAACTATTTCCCCTACAAAAAATATTGTCTAATCAACTTATTGCTCCAACTTATTACTCCTATCCATCAAAATATCAAAGATTAACAATCCCACAATCTAAATTACAATCATATGCTTCTCAGTTATACCCTAGCCCACCAAACTATCCTCTTCCTCCTAATCCACCACTATCAATGTGAGTGAGTTATGTCACAATCACAAAACAAGGATATCGCCTATGCTATTAACAAGTAGATGGATGACGATGCTAATAGTATTAAGCATAAACCTAGAAAATGTTATTTTCTCATGAGGATTCCCAATCCTATGAACAATTCTAGTGGATTCATTAATCCATCTCAAGTAGTAAAAGTACTATAGATAGTAACCTATAGTAAAGCTCAAATGTCCTACTGTGATTAGTAGAATTAGCCAATAGGGTAAAAAATATTGAAATAATTATGAAAATAGTGATGCTCACACACACAATATCTAATTAGATTAAGGTGAGTATTTTTTCACATAATCTATCTACCAATTATAAGGAATCCAACATGAAAAGCTCTACAAGACTAGTGTAGGTGTGAATCGAAAACTTAGAAGGGGGGTTGAATAGCTTTCCTAATTAAAATTGCATTAACCACACAAACACATCAAATTTTACATCGTTTCCCAATTTAGATACATCCATACGTGGAGGGTAAAATCCATGCACACCTCTAGACTTTGTTTCTTCAAAAAAAATATGGTTCGAAGGGCACCACCCCTTATACAAGCTCTTAGCTACACTCCAAAGTATTTTATCACTACAAAATGATTCAAACCTAAAATGTCCTAATAAGTTCAAAATGTAGCTTCAAGGATCCCAAAACCTTTGCAAAATTGAGCTCGTCTTCAAAGTGTTTTGACATTGCAAAATCACTTAATCACACAGGCTCTAAACAAGCTCAATACAGATGCCTTCTTGCAAGAAGCACATCAACCTCACAAGGCTACAAGAAAGAAAGAAAAGAACAAGGAAAGAATGTAACTGAATTTACAGGTCCTTGTACTTGAAGCTCAATACAAATTACGATCAAGTAAATGATGTTACAAAGAGAAGCAATAGTAGAAATGCATGGAATAGACAATGATAGATCTTTTTGTGAATAGTGCTTGCACAATTTCCAAGATTTTGATATTATCTTATAGCTTGAAATTTCTGAGAACTCCTTGAAATTTATGCAATGACTACCAAATGGTTAGTGTATACATATACTTTGAAGTTGGGACGTCTAACTATGATTGACCTCAACGCAGGTGAGATGTCTATCTAGTAGGTGAAACATCTACAATGAGCCATATACTATTGGAGATAGACATCTGCTATTATTCTAAGATGTATTCTTAAGTTTTAAAATTTGACTTCAAAGGCTTAATCCTATCCATTTTCCTTCTTGGTATTCCTTTTTCAAAATCTTCATTTGACTTTTAGACTTCATTTTCATCAATGCTCTCATCTTTCCCATGTTGTCTTTATTTTGACATCTTGCCATAGATCTCATTTTCTTAAGTTCTCAAATCTCATTGTGGAGTTCTTGTTCATGTCATGCAAAACCATTATCCACCACAAACATTCTATATTCTCCATTTTCATTAAGGTTTTGACATACCAAAAGGTCAACAATCTTCCCCTTTTTGGTGATGTCCAGAACTTAAGAAAATGGATTAGTATATTCCAAAAATTGATTGAGCTCAGAATGATGAGAGATGAAAGACTATGCAAAAATTAATTTTTAATACAACATAATATTCATTAAGACACTTGCGAATAAGGGCATTTATCATCAAGAGTTAAGCAACAAATATTTAATATATTGTCTCTAAACTAGAAAGATAGACATTAATACCACCATAAGGTCAAAAGCATTCAAATATATTCATAATGTCATAATTATTATTCAATACCCATGTTGCCCATGACACATAGATCACAATCATATCACAAGTCACTAAATTCTAACACAATCACATATTACATTGAGATCACATCACAAGTCACCACATTATATCATAATCACATATCACATCGAGATCATAAAATTCTCCCCCTTTTGGACATCATCAAAAAGTGACTTGGTCCTTATAACAAGTAAAAATATTGAAAATAAGATAGATCAAAATATTGTTAAGGATAACATCAAGATATATTATACAATCTTCATCTAAGTAAAACCTCATCTACATAATCAAAGAATGGACATAGTAAATTCATGTGAAGAAAAATAAGCACATACACATCCAACTTTTAAGAAATAGATCAAATTCTAGAACTAGATTAAAAGATCAATTTCTAATTGAGATAATCATAGTGACCACATATATCTTAAGGAAGCTTAAAATATATCATCAATTCATTTTCATATTTTCCTTAAGATGTTTTGTTATAGAATAGAAAAGTGAGTACCTTTTCTTACTTCAGTGAGCTTAAGATGTCCTAGGTAGGAATTATTTAGCTCATATCAACAACAAGGGACTTAAGTACTCAAAATATTATATTCTCAATATATAAATGATGTAGCATTAGCATAAAGATGTATTCAAATGAATTCAAAAAGCTTACATAATTGATTATTACTTTTAGATAAAAGAATTTTAAGGATTGAATCAAAAATAACTTTCTCTTTTACCCTCAAGTTTGTACTAGATGGATATACCCTTTTTTGCATGTCTAAATATTATGTCTTGGAGAAAGTCTCCATAGACTCCCCTTATATTGATGCTCCAAATAATTAATGAGGTATAAAATCCCCTTACATATGTGCCTATCCTTTCTTTAACTATTTTAAGATCTACAACTAATTTATCATAATCTTGCTTATTGAAGAATATTGAATGACCCAACAAAGTTTATAAAATTCAAAAGAATTAAATAAAATTATTAGGCACAAATTATAACTATTTTTTCTTTCTTGATCATCCATTCATCCCTCACTTTACCATTTTTCTATAAAACTTGTACCAATTTCTCATGTTATGAGGATCTAATGATAGAACAATTTTTAATGTAGATGGAATGCCTTTTCTTATTTCTCAAATATAGATTTTCTTCAAGGATAAAAAATTTAAAGAACATGTAAATATATAAATAATTCATGAGATAACATAAGAGATAGTCATACTACCTTAATCTTTCTTTGAGATCCTTTTTCATCTATTCGATGATTAAGATATGTTTTCTTTGATGATTAAAGAATTAATAAAGTATATGTATATAAAAAAAATTTACAAAATTACAAAGAATGTCCTATATTTAATTTAGAAAGAAAGGGAATAGAGACTTATCATGACTTGCCTTACTTGTTTATTAATATGAGAATGACTAATGAAGTTTGAGATGAGGCCCTCTATCATAAAGGACCTTCTTACCATTTGATTTTCTCTCATTAGTTCCTTTTTTGATGTCTCTGACCTTGTATGAAAATCCTTCTTATTCATGTTCTTTAAGATAGAAGAATCTATAGTCTTTGACAGTTTCATTCATTCTTTTAGAAGTTTTTCAAATTTTATCTCATTCTCATTCCAAGTTGTTGCATCCTGCAAGATACATTGACTAAATTCCTTTTGATAAGACCAAGTATCAACATATTATGTTCAATGTGAGGATAATAATCTAGTTTATGGTCATACTTTTTCTAGCAATATGAAGTTTTTCTTTCATGAAAAGAATCATAGAACTTAATTATGCTTGAACTAGTACAAATATCCTTTTGTGAGGTTTCTTCGAAGATTTCACTTTTAAGCTAATTTCCATTATTTTCATTGATCCATTCTTCTTGAGTATCCTTACATATCTCTTTATCTAATGTGGTTAGTCGTTGAATCTTAAATTTTATGTCTAATAATTTCCTTTTCAACTTGGAAGGTAAGCTATAGATTTCAAAAACTTTTCTATGCATATTTATCTTTACATTTTTGAGTAGCTAATGTAAGATAATAATTTCTTCACATAATTCACTATACTTTTCATCATTATTACCTCTTAGTTCATCAGAAATCTCTAATTAATTTTCATTTATAAGGGTCATACATATAAGCTAAGATACAAGCTAATAGTCTTTTGTAGTATCATCAACCTCTTCTTCACTTTTCTCTCCATCATCCCAACTTGTGTAGAAGTTAGTCTTTCTCATATCCACTTTAGTCTTATCTCTTTGTTGTGACCTATCAATGCTAGGACATTTAGAGGCCACATGACCACATACCTAACATTTTTATTAAAAATGCATCAAAATTTGAATTTGAAAATTTATTACCTTTATCTTTACCCTTGGTGTTGGAGTTTTTGGGCCTTGGTTGATTGAAGCTCCTTCCTTTCTTGCTAGAATCCTTTAAACTCTTCTAGATAGAAGAGCTATTTCTTCTTCACTATTCATTTTTTGATTGGTTAGCTCCTTCTCTTTTGATGCTAATTTCAAGGTGATATGCTTTTCCATTGCTCCTTCACCTATAATATTCATCTGATAAGCAATAAGATAATTTTGGATCTCTTCAAATTTAAGGATTAAAAAATCTCAAATTTCTTCCATAGCTATGACCTTATGTCTAAATTTGAATTATAGTGTTGTAATTATTTTTATAATTACATTGCTTTTAGGCAAGTCCTTCATTGTACCCCTAATTGCTACAACTAGATCATTCCCTCTAGAAAAATAATCTTTAATCTTTTCACCTTCCCTCATCTTAAGTTTGTCATCTTCACTTTGCAAGACCAAATGTTTTGATTGTTTGACTATAGATGTACCCTCATAAGTAGCCTCTAAAGTTTTCCAATTTTCCTTAGTAATCTTACACCCAAATATTATATTAAATTTAGATTTATTTAATGCACAATATAAAAAAAATTTTACTTTAGAATCATACATAAATTTATTTCTTTCTACAACTATCCATTTGTTACATGGATTGAGAACTTTTGATGAGTTATCAACAAGTGGTGTGTAGGCTTCAAGGATTGACTACCATACTTTGAACTCCATGGACTTAAAGAAGCCTTGCATCCTTATCTTCTAATATGAAAAATCAAACCCATTGAACACCGATGGATTTATGTAGGACATCCCCTCCATAGTTCACTCGTGAAAGTTGAAGCACAAACATGAGATTACCAAGCTCTGATACCACTTGTGGATCAAGAACTTAAAAGGGGGGTTGAATAAGTTCCCCAATTAAAATTACACTAGCCACATGAACACACCAAATTTTATGCTATCCCCCAACTTGTGTACATTTACACTTTAAGGGTAGAATTCATGCACACCTTCGAACCTTTTTTTCTCAAAAAATTGTGGTTTGAAGAACATCATTCCCTATACAAGCCCTAAGCTCTACTTTAGAGTGTTTTTTCAATGAGAAATCACTCAACCCTACACAATCCCAATAAGCTCAAAAGGTGGTTTCAAGGATCCCATAACCTTTACAAAATTAAGTTCCACTCCTAAGTGTTTTGACATTGCAAAACCACTCAATCCCACAAGATCCTGACAAGCTCAATATGAATGCCTTCTTAAAAGAAGGACATCAACCCCACAAGGCTACAAGAAAGAAAGAAAAGAAAAAGGAAAGAATGTAACTAAATTTAGAAGTCCTTTTACTTGAATCTTAGTACAAATTACAATCAAGAAAATGATGTTACAATGAGGAGAAAGAATAGAATTACATAGAATAGACAATGATAGATCTTTTTGTGGATAGTACTTACACAATTCCCAAGATTTTGAGATCATCTTATAGCCTTGAAGTTTCCAAAAAATCCTCAAAATTCATGCAATGGCTACCAAACAACTAGTGTAGATGTCTACTTTAAAGTTGGGACATCTAACTAAGATTGACATCAATGCAAGTGAGACATCAATCTGGTAAGTGGAACATCTATAGTGAGACATCTACTATTGAAGATAGTTGTTTCCTTCTTTTTTTTAAGATGTCTCCTTAACTTTTGAAATTTGACTTCAGAGGCTTTCTCCTATCAATTTGCCTTCTTAGTACTCCTTGGAGCATCTACATTTAACTTGTAGACCTCATTTTCATCCATGCTCTCATCTTGCCCATGTTTTCTTCATTTTGACATCTTGTCATAGATCTCATTTCCTTGAGTTCTTAGATCTCATTATGAAGTTCTTATTCATTTTTTGCAAAATCATCATCCATCACAAACATTCTATATTCTTCAATTTCCTTAAGGTTTGACATACCAAAAGGTCAATAGTAGGAACATCTCTTCCAAGCCTCTTTTTCATCCCTATAGGTGATTGATTATAGGTTCAAAAAGCTAGGAATACATCTTGAACATCAGAGGGACATCTTGGCTGAGAACTAGGAGGTTATAGAAGACATCCCAATTGTAGAGGAGATGTCTTATTTTGTTAAGAGACATCTCTCCTAGATAGAAGATATCTTTGGAGATATTTCTTGCCCCAGAAGGACATGTTGAAACACCACTAATTTCGGACTAACACTTTGAAATGAGAACAACTCAAGCCCCTTTGAGCTTTTGGGAGGCAAAAATTTGACTAAGGCATGTAACTCATGCTGAGCTTGTCAACCTAGCTTTCCCTCAATGTGAGCACTTCCAATAGACTCAAAATCAAGTCAAAGATGGTCCAATATGAGGGTGCAAGCCATCCTCAAAGGCCACTGCTGTCCACTCCACGTTTCAGCATTCAGGAGTTCAAATTTTGGGATAAATTGTATAGGTTTTCTCACTCACACTGATGGTCACGCTGAGGTCATGCTGGCAGCATGAGTACAGTGTGAGCAACTGTGAGAGCTTCAAAACTAAGCCAAAATGGTTTGATTTCAAGGTGTAATCATCCTTAGGGTTCATTATTGATAACTTCAAGTTCTAGCCTTTAGAATTCCAAATTTTAGGTCCAAAATTGCATGTTTTTGTAGCTCACGCTATTGGTCATGCTGAGCTCACGTTGGCAACATGAGTCTAGTGTGAGCTATCAAAAGTGATTTAAAAAAAGGCATGTCAAGCTCAATTTTTGACTTGCAGATCACCCTCAAGGTCAACCATAGCCAGGCAATTGCTGTACTCAAGAAATAGGCTTCAAAAATCAAAATTTGGTGTAAAATATGTCATTTTTGGCTCACTCACATTGAGGTCACGCTAGCAACATCAGTGTAGCATGAGTACTGATCACGCTCGGTCAAAAGCATGCGAAACACACGCTAAGGACATGCCAAGATAAAATCAACTTACACTGGAAGCTCTAGTGGGACAGGGATGCCTCAAACAGCCACAAAACCACTCAAATCAACATCCTACAATAGTCAATTCAGAGATTGAGAAGTTTCAAGTCAGCCAAAGTCAATCTCTCTTGTTGTACATTATCATTATCATTATCATTTTCATTGTAAATTTTCACATTTTGTGAGTTGGTCAAGCTCTTACGCTCCAAATTATATTTGCTTCTATGGGCATAAGCTAGCTTGTGTAAGCCAACACATGTTGTAAGATACAATGCATCTGGTCAAGAACGTAGCCTTCCTATGCATGACCAATTGACACGTAGTTATCCATCTAACACCTATCACATGATCTGTTTTTCTCTCATTTCTCAACCATTGATCCATCTATGAGGTCCATACCCGAGCCTAGCCAAACCTTATAAATACCTCATCCATCCACATAAATGAGGTTGGCAATTTTGAAGGTTGATGGCTTAGGAAACACTGATTGGAAAATTTTGGACACTCGAGCTCACCTAACTCCTAGCATCCAAGCACCTACAAGCATATCACCCTAGGGCTTAGCACTTGACTTGCCATCCACATGTGCAGCTATGCTTTGACCAGTGCACATTCATCCTACGCAATACAATACAATTCATTCTTCCTTTCATTATATTTTTTACTCTATTTTAAATTTAGTTTACGCTTTTGTTTATAATATCACATTTGTATACACTCTGTTTGCATTCTGTACATCACTGTTTACATTCCGAACATTAGCTACGATAACCCTAGCGCAAGCCATAACTTATGTTCGGGAAAGTCCTTGGTTGATTTGTGTGCAGACCATCCAAGGCACTCTACCTTTGTTTTCTTTTCTAGCTCACCCTCACGCGAAGGCAGGGTCAGCTGTGTCTGTCCAACAATCTTTTGGTGTTTATTTTTCCCTTCCAACCTTACACTGGCGATTTCGGTCAGTATAGTAAATTGGCACTAGAAGCAGGGAAGAACTTGTTTACCATCTATCAAAAACTATAACTAAAGCCCAGCTTGTCAAGCTAGCCTACTCACGCTCGGCTTGACTTAACCATACTAAGCCCAGTTGCTCACACTATCAGCTTGCTCACATTGTCAGTTACTAATGTTGTCAACTTGCTCACGTTGTCAGTTACTAACGCTATCAACTTGCTCACGTTGTCAGCTTGCTCATGCTGTCAACTTGCTAACGCTATCAGCTTGCTCACATTGTTAGCCTACTCACGTTGTCAGCTTTCTCACGCTATCGGCTTGCTCATGCTAGCTTGACTACCTAGCTTGTGCATGTTTAGCTCATCTAGCCCAATTTATTCACATTCGCTATGGAATCTTCCTAGATCAATACAGTGACACTGTTGATCTCTAACTTTGGGGCTGAGACCTCGAACCCTGTGACTGTGATGGAACCCATAACTGTTATTCAATAGATAAACCCTCAAGACCCAAGTTTCCAGTCACTTAGGCTACAGGGCAAAGACCCTATTTATGCAACTCTCACACCAAAACAATATAACTTCATCTGTGTCAAGATCCAAGACAACCTGCCTATTGATCGTGTGGAAAGGGAAGAAAAGTGAAACTATGAACTTATTTACAAAGGAGGTCAAGAGTTCATTCTCTCAACATTTGATATAATCCCCCTTTCTGAACACCATCATCAACTCATATCNCCTTAACATTTGATATAATCCCCCTTTCTGAACACCATCATCAACTCATATCTTAGCTTCTCATGGAAAGAAGTCAAGCCTTACAGCCACCTCCAATAGAGCCTCAAAGTCAAGATGAGGAAGATGACTTCATAGCCCAATCTGAGCATGGGTATTCATACCATACTATCAGTTCCCACACCCATACAAACTCATTATTCCAACCTTTCCTGGAAGAAACTATGCTTCCTCCTTCATTTGCAAACACTCGAGCACTAGTTTCCCAATAAGAGCTACCCGCTTCCATTCCCATCTTCTCCATGCCCAACATTCAATTTGATACGTCCACTTCCATCATACCTCCACAAGTGTAGTCCCGACAACCCCCTCCTCAAACTAATGCAAGATCAATCTTCAGACCTCAGGTAATTGGGATGTCATTCATCATACCAGCTTCCATGTCCACCCATTACATACCACAAGTGCAAACTCATGGAGCACCATTGATTACTTCAGCCCAACATGTTCAAGGTGTCACCTCACAACCTGTGGGTGGTTCCACCAGTTGTTCAACAACATCAACCAACTCACTACAGCATACCACACCCTATAATCCCATATCTAAATGCTGCTCCACCACAACAACCGACAATCCAATAGTCTCCCTTTTCATAAACCATGCAACAATCGAATTACTATCAATCACAATCCACTCAACCCACCAGCTTGCCTACTGCCCAAGAGTGGGAAAACACAAAAAAATGATGCACTCATTAACCAAGGAGTTAAAGCATCTTAAAACTACAAACACTGAGAAAGTCAATGTTCTAGAGTTCTATCAAGATGACCCAATCCACCCTTTAGTTCCACCATTAACCTTGCCAAAGAGAATCTCATTACCTCAACTAACCAAGTACAATGGAGAAGGAGATTCAAATGCCCACCTAGTAACATTTCATCTAGAGTGTCTATTACTTCAAGCCTAGCCTCATGCAATTCTACATGTATTTGCTATGTCCTTAACAAGAAGAGCCTTAGACTAGTACCAAACTTTACCCCATAACTCCATATCATCTCTAGAAGATTTTCTACATTAGTTTGTTACTTGTTTTAAATATAATATAAAGCCTGAAGCCACACTAGAGAGCTTGATTCAGATCAAATAGGCGTCGTTAGAAGCAATGCAAAAATTTATCCAAAGATGGAGCGTAGCCCTTAATGAACTTCACAAGCCCATCCCTGAAACATACCTACTTACCATCCTTAAAGCAACCATGAATGACTTTGATAAATCTAAACTTTATTATCTGAGTGCCCATACTTTGAGCCAAGCATTCGTGCAAATCAAGAACATAGAAGAGGCGGTGCGAACAAGTAATAACCCAGCTTATTCGACCTTTAGGAGCCAACATACGAGAAAAGATAAGGATAAATCCAAAACGATGGTAGCGGCGGTGGCAAAGACAACCCAACCTAACAATCCAAGATAGAAAGGAAAACAACCTGCTACTCTAACCAGCCATAAAAAAACCACACCTATGCCTACACCTAAATCTTACTCAAATAAAAACACCAACATGGGTCACACTAATACATTCAAACGAAAGGATCCCATCCAGTATACACCCTTGCCTATGAATCCTTCACAATTGTTAGATCAAGTTTTAAAGGCCAAGTTAATCAAACATAAACAAATGTCTCTTGCAGCATCTCAAAAACATGATCGATTCTGTGAGTTGGCTAAGAACCTAGCTTTAGCAATAGCTAATGAGCCTCCCATTCCAAGAGGCTTTAGGTTGGACAGGTTCTATGAATATCACCAATGGTGTGGGCACATAACTGACTACTATTTCACCTTAAAATAGGACATACAATGCATGATTGATAGGGGTGAAATAGTATTTGATAAGGCAAACCCAGTAAGACCCCAAAACCAACCCATGGGAGTCTACAAAGACCCTCTCAGTACTAATGATGCATTGTATGTGATTAACACTATCCATGTGGAGAATGGACAAGACATCCCGTGAAAGCCTTTTGTGATTCACAAAACTTTGAAAAATACACCTACCTCAACATCTCCTCAAACTCCTTTCTTCATACGCACGCTCCCCACAACACAAAAACCATTCGTCATCCACGTACCCCCTTCTATTGCAATAGCAACCACATCACCAGAAAACTGACCCACTTCCTTCATGATCTAGGTACCAAAACACCCTAATGTGCAACCCTCTACCATTCCCCCATGACCCCTACAATAGTGTCTTACTGACAGGTTGACACGAGAGCTCCTAGAGAAGGAACGTCACGAGCGCAAAGTAGGACCGCCGAAGCCCATACTGCTAAATGTTGTTCCTATGGTTCAATCCACTAGTGAGCCTAGCATAAGTCATCAAGACAAGAATACCAGCACACACAGGGTCCTAAACTCAACATCCCTAGCTACCAACGCAAAAATCCCTCCACGAGAGATACAAATGCTAGGTCAAATGGACCAAATCTCCACAGAAAAGAGTGCCCCAAATGGTAAATATCTAACAAGTGCATTAACCCAAGTCACGCAGGCTTTGAAATAGAAGAATACTTCCTTAAGCCTGGATGATCTAGTAATGACTTCAATGATACATCAGGAAGCTCTCGTGCGTATGTTGACTTCAATTCCTGTTAGTGATTCCTGTTAGTGAGGACCTTCCCGTAGATGAACCTTCCATTTATGTAGTACTGTCCCGAAAATCTCAAGAATCAAGGACCACATCCCTACAGTTTTATGCTAACAACATCAAGTGATATGAGAAAACGGGAGAGGTTACTACAGCCCCAATGCTCATAATAATATAGGTTAACTAGTTCAAAAAATGTAGGATGCATGTCGATGATGGTGCAGCAACGAACGTAATACCCTTCCCCATCATTGAGAAACTAGAGCTTATAGAGCAAATACAGCCCACAACAACTTCTTTCCTGAAATCCTTCAATGGTTCCCATGTCATGGTGAAAGGCATGGTTACCTTGGATTTCATAGTAGGGGACCAATTCCCCACATCAGCTGAATTCGTAGTGGTTGATGAAATGATGGGATTCAATCTGATTTTAGGACATTCTTGGCTAGCTCAACTTGGAGCTGTATCCTCACCAATCCATCAAGAGATTCACCTACCTTATGAGGGTGGTGAGATCATCATACATGGGGATACGACAACCTCACTTACTTCCTCACACTCTAGAACAAATCAAGGGTCAGAAATTGAATTCTCTGAGCCTAAACAAGGAACCATGAGCATACTTCAAGGCATGAACCCAACGTTAACTCATGATCCTACTAAAACTAAGGAAGCACTGGACAACACAAACATAGGAGCCATTCCCATTGACATATCTTGGTCGGAATTACCCTTTGACATAACTAGTGAAGGGGAAGGTGAGTATAAGATCATGCCTACATGCCCTATCCCTCACGTCAAACTACGAAATATTAAAAAAGCAACTCAATGGCTAGGGCGAAGTATCCCCAACTGTCCCAAATGGCGTTAAACTACCAATTGTTTGGTACGACGTTAAACTACCAGCGAACGTCCGCAATGACATTAAACTAGCCATGGTTAGAAATGGTCAGTTCCTTTTTAAGCTCCCTAAAACTGTTATTACTTTTTGTCCACTATGGCCTAAAACTGGTGATCCTTCTTTCTTTAACATATATGTGATAGTCCATCATGACTCTAAACTAATGTACATGGCCCGAAATGCTTTAAACTAGAGCTAGCATGTTACAAATGCACAAACTCTCGTTATGTTACGTTAAATTTTCATTTACAAGTTACAAGTTACAATTTCGATTCATGTCTTCCCATTACTTTCCTTTTTTCCAAATATTTGATTTACGTTTTGTTTTACATTCAGCTACGTGCATATGTTCATGATAATACTTGAGAAAACAAATAAGAAAGAGAAAACACAATTAAAAAAAGAAAATACTGAACATCAATATGGTAATGAAATTCCAACACATCATGCCATGATTGGATCCATATCATTACATCTGTTCATCACATACATTTCCATTAAACATCCAAAAATCCAAAACATTTAATAGCTAAAGCCAGATCAACAATAAGCTCATGCATCAGTACTAGGAGGGGACTGGCCCCCAAAATCCTCCTCATCATCTACTTTCACTCCACTGGGGCCAGATCCATCATTAACATGTCCCTATAACATAACAAAAAATAAAAAAAAACATGTAAGGGTAATAAAGCAACTCATGAATGCAAAATTAAGAAAAAAACAGTAACACTAACAATGAAAACAATAAAACTATACAAAAATAAGTGCCATAATAAAACACTCACAAGTGAGGAGGGCCTTAAGCTGGCGTCTAAAAGTCGTAGAATCTCCTCCTCGGGCACATTTTCCCAATCCTCCTCTAGGCCAAGATCAATACCAACCAAGGTTTTACCCTTGTCCACCGAGGTCCAGGTAGGGTGCTCAAGAGAAAACATGCCCGTTGAAGCCTGCCCAAAAGCAGTGGTAATGGTTCTCTCAGGAAATCCCTCCACCTCGATGCACTTGGCAAACCTATCATAAGCAAGATGCAAGCCTAGCCCATCAATGAATATTTCCATCCAACGATGTTCAACTAACTCCTCCTTTAACCATTTCTTGTACTAATTCTTGTGATCCTTCTGGTCTTGACCCCACTTCCATATTTTAGCAACAAAGGATTTCCAGTCATGACATTTCCTATTCAGCAAATCCATTTGTGCCCTTTGTTCGACTAGATCCTATGTTTCCTGCACTTTGTTGTTCAAAACTGTCTAGTAGCGTGCATAGGTGATCTCAGATGTGCACCAAGTACTATCACCAGACAGCCTAGTAATAGTAAAATCATAACGGGATTGGATATCCCTCTTCTCCTCTCTCTCCTTTGCTAGTGCTTCCTTCAATGAGTGCACCTCATCCCATAGATACTTAACTAAATGCCTACAAGTCCAAAGCAACTTAGCGTTCGATACAACGTAGCCAGAAACTGCATCATAGACCCTTCTAGGAACTTGATCAATACTCCCTAGCAATTTAGGGAGGGCATCAATATGAGTTACCTTAGAAGGATCCCATTAAATCTTGGTGCTTGTATGTGTAAGTACTGTACACATGAATCAGCTATAATCAAAAAAATAAATGCAAAGAAACACAATAAACCCAGACACTTAGCATAATACGTAACATACACATACCTAGTTCTGTATGAGCTTTTTGTAGGCAAGCGACCACATCATTAACGATACCTATGACTAAATCCATTTTACTAGGCATCTCAGGCCATGACCTTAGCTCGTCAGTGGAGGTGGGACAAGCATGGGAGGTCACCTCAATTGGGGCCTATCACCCGGACACCTCCGCCTGGGATGTATGTGCCTCAGAAATCTTAGCATCTACCTCTGATGCTAGGAAAAATTAAGATAATAAAAAACAACACATAAAAACTAAAGGATACAAAAATATGGATTGAGCTAAAAGGAACATACCAAAAAGCCCTTTTCTAGTCAGCTTGGGTGGATCACCAAGTTGCAAAGATCCATCGAAGAAATTGTCAAAGAAACATCTTTCATCACTTGAATGCCTATGTGCATCCAAAACCTCCGCAAGCTTCGTCCCCATGATGCTTGTCACATCTTCCTCTTGCGAGATAGGAAGATCGGTTATTCCCTTTCTTTTCCTTCTTCCTCTAGCCCTATGACAATCACTTCAATTTCAACCATTGGGGCCAAAACTTCTCTCTCCCTCTCGGGACTTTCCTCTGATAACACGAGAATCCTAGCGTTAGTATCACATAGCATATATGTACGTATAACAAACATGTAAACTAAAACATAATTAAAAATAATAAAAAAATATTATATATAACAATAAAATAAAATATTTACCCTCCACTGGCAATACGAAGAGAATCCTCTTCACTCTTGGTGGTCTCACCTTCAGGGTAGGCTCCCTTGGGTGTTCATTTCTCTTCATCTTTGCCTTGGATCTCCCAATGGTTTCACGGATCATACATTTAGCCCCTTTAATAGATGTGTGCAGTATAGGCAGTTCCAATCCCAAGCTATCACGGGAATGATGGGAATGACTAGCTGCACCCCCAGTAGTAACAGACACTGATTTTTCGATGCCTTTGGGTGGGTCCTGAGATCTAGTGGTGCTAAACAATTGGTGAATCCAAGGGCGGGAAAACTATGAACGATCCCTCAATATATAGTGGCTATCACCATAAACTACTAGGAACTCAACAAACCTACATAGGTACCATGCGAATAAGGTAAATGTGAAGTGGGATTTGGCATTGATTTTTGAACGTAACCTAACAATCTCTCCATGAAAGCCAGATCCAAGAAACGATGCCCAGTTATAACGCATTCTTGTCTCTAAGACTGCATGTATGACACATGCAGACTTGATCCCAAGGTTTCTTCCTTGAGAAAGAGATTTACGGAATGCCCATGCCTGAAAGAGAGGGTACAATAAGTTCACCTTTGTTGATCAAGTATCATCTCACATGGAAAAACCTTTAGGACCCCGAGACACACCAAACCAGTCTTCAAGTTCCTTTATGATTTGTCTTTCTTTGGTTGCTTTATCCATTGCCACTCTAGCGCCATCCATAGGCACATCAAAAAGATCGGAAAGGAACTCAGTAGTCAAGTGGAAAGACACCTTGACTCCTTGAACCTGCGTAGTGAAATGAGAAGCATCATCGCTAAAAGAATCAACAACGGTAATCATTTCAGTAGCTGGGATATTAGGAGTCAACGTAGTGAACAAGTCCATCAAATCCACATAGGTAAGATGGTTGATGACCAACTCAGAAGCCTTCGTCTGCAACCATTTTTGTGACTATTCTGTCTCTCCATATTTCATGAAAAGTCTGGCCTCAGTACGCCCTGATACGATGGTAACTTCATCTGAAGAGACGGCTGCTGTAGGAAAAAGATAAAGGGAAAGGTTAGAAACATAGTACACGATGATCAAACAAAGAGAAAATGGAATCTAGAATGTGATCGTTTACCATCAATAAATGGCATAGACACATTAAGTGCAAGATCAATTCTTTGAGGAAAAATTGGTCCATTGCTCATGCAACCAACCACGAACTTGATAGCATTCAAAAGCCCTTGAAAATTGCTTATGGTAGTCAAAAATAGTCACTTTTGTCTGGTCCAGTACCACAGCACGAATAATGGGGCCCACCATGAATGCCTCCAACATTATGCATGCTAAGGTAAGCCCACCGTCATCATCATGCATCCGATTCTCATCAAAATGAGGCCTTCATAAAAAAGAGATATTTATGCATAGACAATGGTATAATTTTAAAGGAATCAAAAATTAAGCAAAGCACAAAAAGGCATACTTGTCCACTCTATACACTATCCCAAGTGGGTTCTGAAATAAAGTGTGCACATGGAAGGTTAGAAAAAGTGTGTTGTTGTTGTTATAATGACTACAAGTAGGTAGCTCCCACACATGAGTCAAGGGACGAGTAGATCTAGGACCCTCGGTAGGGCCTCCCTCAACTTTAAAAAGTCCCTCATCTATGTTAGTATTGAAGGCAAGCATGTCTTGTGTGGATCCAGGCAACATGGTTTCAACAATATCATGAGCCAACTACTCACTCAAATGAGACCATAAAACTACATTGAAATTTTGCAAAACAAATGACAAAAATGAACCAACACTGGGACAAAACCATATCACATGAGGCCCAATACGCATGTCATAAGGAGGTATGTTTAGTCTAAAGGGGCCAAACCAAGCAAGTACACAATGAGCTCAACCACAAGGAGGGAAGATTTAGGCCCCTTGTATACAGCCAAAACCTTAGGTAAGTAAAGAGTCCAAGTACTAGAAATAGTATGAAACCACATAAACCAAACACATAAATAACATTTAATTACAAAGCTTCACCCCATGAGACAAGGACCCCAATATTTATTCTGTGTATTTAACACTCACTGGGGTATATTGAAATCTCTTACACAATAGTTTATTGTAGGCAACATAAAATAAATACACAAGTGTGAAAACATAAACATTCACAGATTCAACATATACTTAGAAAAACATAGAAACATATTTATATTATCTATCCCAGGAAAATAATAAACTATGTAGATATAAAACCAGCAAATAATAAACATCTTAGCAAACAATTTACATCTTCATGTCTTAACAAAGAGGGGCCTAGACACTCATGCTGGGTCTAACCCCTGCCATAACACACGCTACATGCTCATGCCCTGCTCTAACCCACTCACGCTGCAACTTCCTATGGAAACTCACACTGCCTGTTCCTAGCACTCATGCTGGGGCCTACGTAGGAACTCACATTGGGGCTTCCCTAGAGACTTACGTTGTGGTTTTCCCCTGCCACTCATACTAGATTTCTTGCCTTGATACTCACGCTGGGGCTTCCCCAGGAGCACATGTTGAGGCCTATTCCTATAGATCACACTACCCAAGAACCCTCCACTCACGATGCCCAAGGAATCTTGTAGCTCACACTGCCCAGGAAGCCTTGGTAGTTACACTGCCCTATAGCAACGTGCCTTGTAATGACACATCCTAGGAAAGATCATGCTAGCCTTTCCTAGCTTGCATTCATGTTGGCCTTCCCTAGCCTGCACTCACGCTGGCCTTTCCTACAAGGCAGTCATGTTGAGCCTCCCCCTAGTTGTCACGCTACTCTGGAAAGGTCATGCTGCAACCGTCCTATCACTCACACTATAGCTTGCCCTGGGCACCCTGCAACACATGTACCTACACATGCCTTGCACATTCCCTGGGCACTCACACCCTACTCATGCCCTGTGCATTCCCTGGGCACTCACGCCTTGCACTTCCCTAGGCACTCATGCTCTAAACCACTCATGTTGGCTTGCCCTAGCCTGTCACTCACACTGCGCATCCCTAGAATGCACATTGGGGCCTTCCTGAAAGCTCACACTATCCAGGAAGCCTTGGCAGTCACGCTGCCCTATAGAAATGCACCTTGCAACGACACACCCTGGATTACTCACCCTGACACCCCAAAAGAAAACAACCAAAAATAGCAAACCACAAATCCCGAAAATAAGCCCTGAATCCCAAAAAACAATCAAAAATCATGGCCATAGAAGTCACGCTACCCTAGCTAATGCTGTGAATGAAATACTGGAGAAAAACAAGAGGAAAAAAATCTACCTATGCAAAGCTCCATCCCATGTTGGAATCCTGGCTTGGGGAAGATGTTGGAGTAGCTCTTCACTCTCCTTCACGAATGCCAAATTCGCTTGCCTCTTCCCTTTTTCTTGGCTTGATTTCCCTTTTCCCTTCATGGCCACCCTGTAACTCACATTGTAGCTCACACTGATGCTGACACTAGCACTTATGTTGCACTCCCTAGCTCATGCTACAATCCAAGTGTCCAAGAACTCACGCTAGCACAAATGATGCCCCTTTCACCTCAAAATCCCTTTATAACCCCCATTTTCATTCCCAATTTCATTTAATATATTTTATTTTGTTTTATTTTTATTTAATTTACCATGTTCATGGTTAGTTTTTATTTTCATATTATTATTTACATCATCTTTATTATCTAGCATTCCTCATTATTTCATTCTCTGCGCATAAGGCCAAAACATTAAGAAGAAAATAATAAAAAAAAGGGGAAGGAGAGAAAGGTTAAAATCAACATGAAAATACATTTAAAAATACATAATGATGTGCATAAAAATCCATAGGACTTTAAAATTCCTTAAATTTATGGTTCAAACAAAATTAACAATGCTTCATACACTCAGTCAAAATGACAAAATGACATGAATATTATTGGTCCGGTACGGCCTAAAATTTCCATGACTATCATTATGTTCCGTAATTTCATTAGTACATAAATTAATTACCGTATGACTATTTACATTTAATAACTCCTTCATCCAACAAGTGTCACTTACTTCGCTCCTGGTTTAAATTGGTAGGAACAAGCACATGGCCACCAAGAATATCCTTTCAACGTTGTCTCTCAGTGGACCATACGGGGAGGTTAAAAGGGAAATCAATTCAGAATCCTTGGATCTAGACCCATGCACTTATACTAATTTAATAGCCTCCACTCAGGAAATGTCAGCTTGGCCTAAAAATGTGACTAGGACTTTAGATCTAGAAGTTGATAATATCACTGAAGATCATCTTGTTGAAGTCCCCATTACTACATTCAATGATGAAACTAGAACATTGAAATTAAGTGCCCTACTAGATTCACAACTTGTCAGTGACATCACTCAAGTACTAAAAAACAATATAAAAATATTTGCATGGTCATATACTGACATGCTAGGATTAGACCCTTGAATCGTACAACACAACATTATTCTTGATGGAAAAATCAAACCGATGATGCAAAAAGCATGAAAGGTTAGACCTGAGGTGGCGTTAGCAATTCATGCTGAAATGACAAAGATTTACCAAGCCAGTTTCATTCGAGCTATTGACTACTCCAACAGGTATCAAACATTGTCGTAGTCCCTAAGAAGAATGGTAGTATACGCATATGCATTGACTTCCATGATCTCAACACAGCCACTATAAAGGATGACTTCCTACTACCTAGCATTGATCAACTTATTGACACAACTTCTAGGCATGAACTATTATCCTTTATGGATGGATTTTTAGGATACAACCAAATAAGAATCAACCTATAACATCATCTCGGAACAACCTTTATGACGCCTTGGGGCACATTCTACTATATGATGATACCGTTTGGTCTTAAAAATGTAGGCGCTACATATCAGTGAGCAATTACATATATATTTAGCGACTACATGATCACTTTGCTCAATGATTACGTTGATGACATTGCGGTTAAATCTAAAACAACCGAACAACATGCAAAAGATCTAGACCTAGTGCTTAAACATTGTCTCAAATATGACCTTAGGCTCAACCCAAAGAAGTGTGTCGTTGGTGTTAAAATGGAAAAAATTCTTGTCTTCGTAGTCTCTAGAACGGGGATATGGGTAGACCCTGATAAGGTTAAGGAAATAACTAACATGCAACCACCAAAAAACCTTACTGAACTACATGGACTACAAGGTAGACTGCAATTCATTAGATGCTTTATCAAAAGGCTGATGGATAAGTTGAGACCCATGTAACACCTATTATGAAAGAATGTGCATTTCCAATGGACTCAACAGTTCCAGGAAGCGTTCGAGTACATAAAGCAAGAGCTGGCTCAACTGCCAACCATTTATTCCCCACAGAGCGATAAACCCTTCTACATCTACCTTGCAACTTCTGATTCTTCCATTGCATCGATGCTTTGTCAAAAACGTTAAGATGGAATTGGGATCCTTGTATATTACCTAAGCCACGCTTGAAGAAATGGTGGCATTATCTCTTCCATAATCAAGTCTACATCATTTGCAAAAATAATGTACTTCGTGCCATCACTAACAACATCTATGAGTCAAGTAGGATAGCTAGGTGGAAAGTAATGATCACAGAGTTTGACTTACACTATGTTGCTCAATCTTCCACAAAAGGGCAAGCAATAGTCACACAATTAGCCATCTTGCCAACACATAATCAAGCAATGATTAACCCTAAATTCCCTGATGAGAATGTTAATAGTATAGACACTGTACCTGATAGCTATGAGGCGATCCTTTATTTTGATGGAGCTTTAACTTCCTAAGGAAGAAGTGCTATAGCCCTTTTAACATACCCCTCTAGAGAAATCCAACCCTTCTCCTACCGATTAAACTTTCCCTATAACAATAACATGGCAGAATACAAAGGTCTACTTAGAGGTCTTCATGCAGCATTAACTTTAGAGATCACACGTCTTGTAGTTCGAGGTGATTCACAGTTAGTCATTAATCAAGTCACAGAAGTATACGTATGCAAAGCTCTTCATTTGCAACCATATTGTGATTTCTCCAAACATCTGCTAAGGCAACTAGTAGAAGTGGATATATAACATTTCCCTAGAAGAGAAAACACTATTGCCAATGCACTTGCTACACTAGCCTTAAACATGACACCCAAAATGTACAATGCGTTGCCTAGCTCTATAAAAAATTGTGCCAAACCTATAATCGACGCTCTCGATGAAATGCCTATAGCATCCATTAGCACAACACATGTAATAGAATGGTACGATGACATAATGCTCCACAACATTTGACAAATGCTCAAAAAGATGTTGTGCAAAAACGTTCTCGGCAGTATACATTAATAGGAGACACCTTGTGTTGCAAATCTTACGAAGGCATTCTGTTGATGTGCATTAGTAGCATCAATGGTCAAATGATTGTAGAACAAGTCCACGAAGGACTTTGTCAAGGGCACATAGCACCCCAAGCAATGACAACAAAGATTAAGCGCTTGGGCTACGACTGGCCACACATGGAGTATGATTGCTTCTCCAAGGTTAGGACATGTGACATTTGCCAAAGGCATGATAACTTAATACATGTGCCACCTAATGAATTGCATACAACATAAATCACATGGCCATTCCAAAGATGGGGATTAGATTTAATTGGACCGATAACGCCATCATCCTCCGTAGGACATAGCTTCATTATCACTGCAACTGAATACTTCAAAAAATGGGTAGAAGCTATACCCCTTAGGAAGACCACTTCTAAACATGTTTGCACTTTCATAATAGAGAACATCGTGACCCATTTTGGTATTCCGATGACCATCGTTACTGACAATGGGCCACAGTTCAATAGTGCAGATACTAAAAACTTCTGTGAAAGCCTAGGTATTAAACATGCATTCTCATCACCTTACTACCCACAGAGTAATGGTCAAGCGGAGGCTAGAAACAAAACTATCATCATGGTGCTCAAAAAGATGCTAAATTAGAGCAAGAGGGAATGGCACGAATAATTAGTCTATGCATTGTGGGCATACAGAACGACACATTGGACATCTATAGGTAAAACTCCATATAGTCTTGTAAATAGATCTGAAGCTATTTTACCTTTGGACTTACAGGGTCCCTTGATGTGGATAGCTCTCTCAGGCCTTCTTGATGAAAGCCAAAGCAATGAACTGTGCATTGCTGACCTTGACTCAATGGAAGAGGAATGTGTACGAACACTTGATTAGATCAAGTGGTACTAGAAATAACAACGGCAACAACACAAACACGATTTACATAAGCAGCTGATTAAAGAAGGAGACCTAGTCCTTAAGGCCATCCATGAACATCTAGATAAATTCTCAGCTAACTGGGAAGGGCCTTACTTAGTCATCAAATCATACAATAACGGAGCATTCAAACTTGCTGACATGGATAGGAATGAGTTTGCTAATCCTACAAATCACCTATACCAGAAATGGTACTATGTATGATGAAATTGAGGTACATAACGGTCCTGGCATCACAACCTAAAACTGATACCATAGAATGGTCCTAGGGCTATGACTTAAAACTAGTACCATAGAATGTCCTGGAGTCATGACAGTAAACTAACACCACACAACTCTATCCAGCATGACACTAAACTACCACATTTTTCCGCCATGACGTAAAACTAGCATGTAGAGTCCACTAAGACTATAAACTAGTTTGCCTCTTCATAGTTCGCTATGATTATAAACTAGCACTACACTATCCGCTACGATGCTAAACGGGTGATGTCCAAAGGTTTATGACATGAAACTAACCCGCAACAGTCCGCTAAGACTATAAACTGGTGACACCATCAACGACCATGGAATACTTGAAAAGATATGTTGCTACAATTAGCTATACCTGTTCCACAAAAAACTTGCTTCATAATTCGTCTAATGGACCTAGATGAAGCTGATACTGATTCTATCTGCTTTGAAATTACACACGGTGGCTCCATCTCCTTGGTCGTTTTCAAGTTTAAAGTGCTTAGTTAACTAAATCATTTGTGGTTTTCTCATCTTCTTGGAGTTGTGTTTGCCGGATGACATGCCTAAGGTGTTCGCACATAGATGCACTTCATCATGACAACAAGGTGTCACATTCTTCCTAACGCCCGCAACTAGGTTAGTCAATTCATTCATAAGTACACTCTCAATACATTCCCTATTCCCCATCATGTTCCCCTTACCCTATTAAATTACACCCCCTTGATACACATTCCAAAACTCTTGGTACATTGTTGCACACTATGATTCTCTAAGCAATTGCAACGCAAAACACAATACATGGTACATCATACAAATGCAAATGCATGAGCACGAGGATAGCACTAAAAGCAAGCTCTTCCAAAAAGAACAAAAAGAAAAACAAGAAAAAAGAGAAAATAAAAAAAATGAACATAAGGATCAAAGAGAAAAATGCATGGAAAAGGTCTTCATGACCCTGTTGACATCATAGACCAAAGACCTTTGGCTCTTCTCATACAAGCCCCAGGCAGGAAGGCAATTATCTTGGAAAAATAGTTACACTTGTGTCTCAAATGATCATGTTGCATGTCATCGTGTAGCTTTGGATATTTACAACGGGCTCCTGTAAACATTCTACAAGAGTCTCATTTCTCCAAAGAATGCACTTCCCATGTCTTGGTTCCGAGTTTGCTGAAAACCGACTACCAACAAGAACTAAAGATATGGCTTGTTCATGTGAGAACATTCCTTTCCCACAATTCCAATAGCAATTATAACCCTTGATCAACTCTTGATTTTCCCAATTACAACCAATCCCCTTGCATCTTGAACTGCACTTCCTCAATCACATGTACTTTTGAACACGGTGCGATGACATCCAACCAAGGGCCGATGGATAATGCTTGGTACTTGGTTGTTCATGGTGTTTTGTACTTCTTTGTCGATGCCTCTCGAGTGGATTTCTCCACACGTCAACAAAGAGGGACCAATGAAACACCACTAATTTTAGCCTAATACTTTGAAACAAGAACAACTTAGGCCCCTTTGAGCTTTCAGGAGGCAAAAATTTGACTAAGGCATGTAACTCATGCTAAGCTTGTCAAGCTAGCTTACCCTCAACGTGAGCACTTCCAATAGCTTCAAAATCAAGTTAAAGATGGTCCAATTTTAGGGTGTAAGCCATCCTCAAAGGCCACTATTGTTCACTCTAAGTTTCAGCATTCGGGAGTTCAAATTTTGGGACAAATTGTACAGGTTTTCTCACTCACGCTAATTGTCACATTGAGGTCACGGTGGCAGCATGACTACATCGTGAGCAATTGTGAGAGCTTTGAAAATGAGTCAAAATGGTTTGATTTCAGGGTGCAATTCATCCTTAGGGTTCATTGTTGACAACTTCAAGTTCTAGCCTTCAGAATTCCAGATTTTAGGTCCAAAATTGCAAGTTTTTGTAGCTCACACTATTGGTCACGCTGAGCTCATGCTGGCAGCATGAGTCTAGTGTGAGCTACCAAAAGTGGTTTAAAACAGGGCACATAAAGCTCAATTTTTGACTTGAAGATCACCCTCAAGGTCAACAACCATAGTTAGGAAATTACTGTACGTAAGAAACAGGCTTCAAAAATCAAAATTTGGTGTAAAATATGTCATTTCTAGCTCACTCACACTAAGGTCACATTGGCAGCATGAGTACTGATCATGCCCAGTCAAAAGCATGACAAACACATGTTGAGGACATGCCAAGACAAAATCAACTCATGCTAGAAGCTTTGGTGGGACAGGAATGCCTCAAACAACCACAAAACCACTCAAATCGACACCCTGCAACAGTCAATTCAGAGATCAACAATTTTCAAGCGAGCCAGAGTCAATATCTCTTGTTGTACATTATCATTATCATTGTAAATTTTCACATTTTGTGAGTTTGCCAAGCTCTTATGCTCCAAATTGTATCTATTTCTATGGACATAAGCTAGCTTGTGTAAGCCAACACATGTTGTAAGATACAATGCATCCGGTCAAGAATGTAGCCTGCCTATGCACGACCAATTGACACGTAGCTATCCATCTAACACCTGTCACATGATCCATTTTTCTCTCATTTCTCAGCCATTGATCCATCTATGAGGTCCATACCTGAGCCTAGCTAAACCTTATAAATACCTCATCCATCCACATAAACAAGGTTGGCAATTTTGAAGGTTGAAGGCTTAGGAAACACTGACTGGCAACTTTTGGATGCTTGAGCACACCTGACTCCTAGCATCCAAGCACCTGCAAGCATATCACCCTAGGGCTTAGCACTTGACTTGCCATCCACACACGTAGCTATGCTTTGACTGGTGCACATTCATCCTAAGCAATACAATACAATTTATTTTTCCTTCCATTATATTTTTTACTCTGTTTTAAATTCAATTTACGCTTTTTTTTTACAATATCACTTCTATATACGCTCTGTTTGCATTTTGTACATCACTATTTACATTCTGAACATCAGATACTATAACCCCAACACAAGCCATAGCTTACGTTCATGGAAGTCCTTGGTTGATTTTCATGCAAACCATACAAGACACTCTACCTTCGTTTTCTTTTCCAGCTCGCCCTCACGCAAAGGCAGGGTTAGCTGTGTCTGTCCGACGATCTTTCGGTGTTTTTTTTCCTTCCAGCCTTATGCCGATGATTTTGGTTAGTACACATGTCTCATCCCAACAAGAGATGTCTTGTCTAGCTAAAGAACATCTTTTCTTAAAACCAAAGTTTATAGTAAGGATTCTTTCCAAGCCTATAGACATCAACCAAGGAAAGTTCTGAGTTGGTGGTTCCAAGTTGAAAAATAGCTGAAAAATTTTAGAACAAGACCAAAATAGTTGAGAATATCTAAGTTGATCATGGAGAAGGTTTTCTAAGATTCTTGTCTTGTAACTAATAAATATTATTTTGTGTTTTATGTTTTGTAGTATGTTCTGTGGTATGAAAGTTGGAAAAAAAGTTTAAATGAGAGTTGTATGTGCATCTCTTGATCAATTGTAAGTCTTTTGCCATTATGACTCTTATGTGTGTGGATATTAGTCTTGTGTTATAGGAGAGATCTAGTTCTATTATGCCTTGCATTAAGGTCAATCATTATGTGGTTGTAGAGCCTCATGTTCTATAATATCATTGATTGTGGGAGTGATTTGTGATGTTTGTGGATTACGGAACCACTATAATTGTAATCTTCTTTGAATTAATTGAAGATAGCTAGTTCTCCTATTTTCTAGCAATTCAATTATTTTCATATATTCTAGATTCGAAGTGTGCTTCAAGGGTTAAATTAAAACATCATTATCCTACTCCAGTGCTATTAGTATTATAGGTTTAACTTGACTGCTATTAGAATTTGGTTGCAGATTTTTATGACAATTTCATATGGCTCTTAAGTAGAAATAGATTCAAGCCTTGAACAAAGACATGGAAAGCATGAAATCTACCTTTCAATTAATGGTTGCATGATTGGATGATATCAGTACTAAGGTATAAATGAATGTAGATCATAGCTATATTCAAACTTGAGGTGATGATGAGCATTCATGTTTGAATGGTAATGAAGAAAATTTTCAGCCAAGTAGATGGAGAGCAGATGACAAAGAAGAACATTCTAACTATGGGAGTGTATAAACTCATCAACATAGGATCCTAGGAGAAGAAAATCTTGTTTCTCATGTTAAAGTTCCAATAGTACCATCATCTATATCTACACCTTATTATGATAATCTTAATAATCAAGATGAAGCAAGACTTTCTAGAGCATTCAAAAATGCTACAAGACTCCCATATGTGGAATTGAAAACTTTCAATGATGTATATGATATCCATTTCTTTACCAGTAGGTTGAAGATACTTGACAAGAATTTTGAGTTGGAAATGATGCAAAATCAATTAAGGGTACCAATGTTTAAATTCAAATTAGAAGATATGACTTCAATTTCATAGGGAAAAAATCCTAGAATTACAAGAGGCAAAATGATCAATATATTAGGAATTGGAATTTGATGAAATATAGGTTGAGAAGAAAATTTGAATGGTCTTGGTGGAGACAAGAGATGATCATGAAGCTAAAATTTCTTAGATATGGATACCAAGATGTCAACGAGTTTTATATTGAATTTTGTGAGCTATTCCATTGTGGTAAGGTAAATGGGAAGATGTATGAATAAACTTAAATCTTTCTTGGAGATCTCAAAATGGCATATTAGTAGATATTGTGTTTCTACAATCCACAAACTCTTGATGTATAAGTTATTATAAACTAAGTGAAAAACCTTAATGCCTTCTCCATTTGATTTGAGCATAGGTCTTATGGTGGCTAGATGAAGGAATGTCGATCTACAACACATATTAGTAGAGTACAAACATACCAAACATCATGGTTCACACATCATACATGGATTTTACATCAAATAAACATTTAACAAAAATAAATTATCTGCTTTAATCCATCAACCTAAAAATAAGAAGGCCATCACACATTGTACTCAATTACAAATATGTGAATTATTATCACGAGTACTTTCAAAACCAAATTTTCAAACAAACCAAATGCTAAACTACCATATGTATGAATTTATTTATTAATCTTAAATCAAACTACTAGTGCTAGAGGTACTATGTAGGACTCACCTCTAATTTTTTGGATGCCTCAAAAAAAGGATCTATGAGCCATATATTAACCTCTCTTGTAGGCTGAGGCCAACAACAAGAGTCATATTAATTCATTCCAGTAGGATTAAATACTAAACATTTTTAAGGGATCCATCTCTATCTAGTCACATAACTTAATGCTAGATTTTGATAAATAATAAATATTCAAGTATTCAAATATGTGCAAACCAAACATTAATGATGAAGAGATACACCAAATAGACCAACAAGTCAAAATCATCAAAATCTCAAATATGAACTAATAATCAACTTCAAGATTAAATCCAACAATCCAATATGCTCTAGGCCAACCAAATAGTATTAAATAACATACAAAGATAACAAAACATGTTAAAGTAAGCTCCAATGAAAAGAAAAACCTAAAAATGATAAAATCATGATACCAAAACTACACCACAACCTATGATGGCTAATAACATCTTGACCATGACTCATGGTTTAATTAGAAAAATCATGAGCAAAAAATGCAATGAATCTAGCTTACCCAAAACTCAACCATACTAGACCATGATCCATGATGAGAGACCATAATCCATGGTTGACAAGAAATCATTCAAAATGACTTAAAATAGTAAAAATATTAAAGAATACTTGACTATAACTTGATCATGACTTGCCCATAAATTGTGAAATTATAAGTTTCAAGAAATAGAGACTGAAGTTACAAGGAAAGATAAAAGGATTGACTATGATCTTACTAGTACCTAACCAGAACTTGTGGTCAATGTGGACAATCTTAATAGGACCCATAGTTGACTTATAATTTTAGTGCAAAACTTGAGATGAAAGAAGAATGATATAAAATGACTTTCAAATGTTTAAAAATTAACAAAGAATAACAATGAGAAAATAGAAAAGATATTGGATGCATTAGTAGACCTCAAAATTAAGAGAAATATGTCAATTAAATAAAAGATACAATAAAGAACTCCAAATCCTAAAAAATCACTAAAAAAACTCATAAAATTATGGTAACTTAGAATTTTGTGAAATAATCAAGATCCAAATAGATCTAAAATAAGATGAATCTAACATGGAAACATGAGACTAATGCATAATACCAAAGTTCAAAATAGTTGTTTCATTAAATTCTCATAAAATCCCCAATTCCAAGAAATCAATGAAACAGTAAAGTTCAATAGCATGATGCGTGCAAATAAAGCACTAAAATTAGATAACATCTAATCATTCAAGTAAGACCCAACTCAAAATGAATTTCATGTAAATCTAAAAGAAAATTCTAACAAAAATCATTCATACTAATAATGGACAAAATATAAGAACCAAACAAATCATATGAAAATTCCAAGATAACTCACCTAAATCAAGAAGAACAAATCTAAATCACAACACAAGTTCTTAACCATGAATACATATGCTCCACATGCATACAAATCAACAAAGATCCACAACGTTTCTACAAGTCTCTAATTCAATCATGCTTCTACATCCAAGAAAATGAATTCCTTAGTATCCAAAAGAACAGAGTGTGAGGTTTTTAATGAAAAAATATTGAAGCCATGAACATAGCAATCCTAACCCTATTTCTAAAAAATTAAAATTTCAAACAAAGAAATCTACTAGTTAACCTCTCATACCTTATGTAACATTTTTACAAGCTATCAAAGCCATAAAAAATACTTTAAATAAAATCAACTCATACTTATAATTAATTGAATTTATATAAGTATCATGCTCACAAGACCCAATCATGTCATCACATGCCTTACATGCCTAGACCATAGCCTCCATGAAAAAAAGCTACTAAACTTAGCAATCAAGTTACTTCACATCAAACAAAAATATAATTAATAATACATAAAATTAAATGTACATGATCATAAAAACATAATGTTGAAATTTTAAACTCACTAATAAGCATAACTATAAATCATAGTATAAAAATACAAAGTATCCAGAATTACAAAAGTATAAGGTAAGAATACTATAATAGTATTCAAAAATATAGGTTGTAAAATTTCTTTTTATTCCTTCTACATTTTCCTTATTGTGTTTGATACATATAATGTAGATTATACTGTATATTTGATATTTTTAATGATATCTAGAAATAGGATGTCATAGTCTACAACTTTTGTGGGTCTATGCAAGACTTAGAACTAGCTTTGATACCATTAATAATGGGATCACCCTATCATTCACCATCCAAACCCAGTGTCATGAATATGTGGGTGCAAGGTCCAATTTATGTTCCTAAACTCTTCTTTCCTCTTTTCAAGTAGTAAAATAACAAATCTGTAACTTTGCTATGAAAATTCACCTTTCTCAATGCTCATGGTGATTAACCCATGATAGAGGCATGATAGAGGTAAATGCACAGTTATAGTCCTAGCATAATGAATAATTTATACTATGAAGGAGTGCAACTTGAAAATCCAAGATGATAGTAATTATACACAAAATCATAAGTTCCAAGATGAAATCGCTAACTACACACAACTCATAGTTGAAAACTATAATCCAACTTTCATCATAGTTTAACTCATCATCATTATCATCACCTATCCTTGTCCCAACAAAACGGGATCAACTACATGAGGTTTTTTATCATTTTCCTTTATCAAGAACTAGATCTTTATTTATTTTCAATTTCTTTAAATCATCTTCAATTATGTGACTATTGTGCATTGTATCTAGGGAATGCCCTAGCATCTACAAAATCTATAAAAGAAACTAATTAATGAAATTTGGAAATTTTTTGCAGGTGGTTTCTAACTTGACACTAACCCTTCTCCTTTTATATCTAGGTTTGAGACTACATTGGAAGAGTTAAAATCATGATGGAATAAGTTTCACACAAAAAACTAACTTAGCAAAATAGGAAAATAATCTCCTCAAAATGGTAACAAACCAATAAGGATAAGAAACAAAGTTGTAGGAGTAGAACCCTACTCTCTTTCTTTCAATTCTAGAATAAAACCCTCTATAATAGAATAATACACTATAAAAAAAAATTATTCTCTCTCACCAACATGACCTAAGAAAAGTAATTCAAATGTACAGCAAATTTATTAGCAATTCCATTTTCAAAGTTCTTGACTAATGCATCATTCCCTATTATCATCCTAGAATTTGTGGTTAACAAAACAATGTAATTTTTAAATAATACCTTTTTTCAGACATATACAATAACTAAAAACATGGGAGGATGGTGGTTTTTTTCTAATGTCAATATTATAATTCCACAATTAAATTCTAATTTTTTCTTAGGTTGGCAAATAATAGGCATGTTTCATCGTTGTGTAACAGGTTCTTATGGATTGTTTGGACTAACATGTGTTTAGCATTTTTTCATCATCATGATGGATTCCTTCATAAATATCATAGTGTAGTTTAACTTCACCATCATAGTTTAGCATTTTTTTTTCTATGGTGCCCATCTACGCTTATCTATTTGGCCATCCAATATCAACCTCTAAGAATTTTTTTAAGCCTATACGTTTTATTCTCTTTATAGAGGAAACTATCACAGTTTACTTAATAACTATCTTCTCTTGCATCTTCATGATTAATATTGAACTATGAGTTCATATCCTAAGCATGTGAATTTTGGTTATAAGTGATTTTCTTTAATAACTTATCTACCATCATTAATCTCAACTTTAGTAACTTCTTCTCAGCTTCAAGTTGTGCTTATCCAACTTCTAACATTAAACTCAAGATCTTCTATATAACATAATCTTCTTTCTCATGATTGATGGTTTGATCCATCTTCCTTCTCATCACCTTGCATATGTATTTAGGTGATGATAGTTTCCTAACCACCAAATTTTTTAACTTGTCATCATGTTCATAAAACCTAAAACCATCCTTTTTTATGATGATGAGGTTACATCATGAATCTATGATTGCATACCTACCAAAATGTCATGTTCTTCCACCAATAACGTGGCACACATCTATGTGGATAACTTCACAAAGCAAGGAATTAGAAGACTCACACATTTGAAAACTCGTTAAGTACTATTGTATGATCTGGTAGTTAGTACACTAATCAAACCAACTAACTATATATGATTTTAGATGTAGTCTAGTTGGTAACTATAACTACTCTATCATATATCTAGATACTTGATCATTAGAACTTGCATTACGTGGACAATTTTACCTCTACATATGACCTGAAATTTTAGCAGCCTTATTTTATCCTTCATATCATTTTAATGTAGTTTGCAAAAATTAGTTTTACTATGTATCTTCTCAGTATTATCTTCTTCAAAGTGCACTTCTACCCTGTCTTTATTCCTAAGAAACTTACTTTTTTTTTGGTTGATGGATGGTTTATGTTATTGGTGTGCATAGTGATGTAGTATAATATGTTTTAGCCTTGAACTTTCAAGAGCAATTTACTAATTTATGCTCAAACATCACACAATTGTAAGAAGCTCCTAAAAATGATGAATTACCATTAGCATGGTTAGCATAACTATATGCTCCTCTTCCATGGATAAAATCATTAGCACCTCTTTCATGATTACCATTTGCAAAGCATTACTTCTATTGATATTTTGTTCTTCCTTTATTTGGAAATGTAGATCCACAATTGATGGATTCTCTACTTTTCTTATATTTTTTTATCTTTTATCTTGATCATGTTTTCCATCTCTTCAACTTCTTTTGTACCTTTAATGCCAACTAATAGATCTCCTTCACTATTGTTAGAATTGCCATGGTCATTTCATCTTATATGGCCAACCATAGTACAATAATGTACTGAAAAGCTTCTTTCTCAATCCTCTCTATCAACTCCACTTAAATAAATAGGTAGTAAAACTCCTTCATATGGATAGCTACACTCTTCTTCCTCTATTTTAACTTATGTAGTTTCAAATAAAGATCTTGATGTTAATGATTAGTGAGAAATACTAAAAGCGAGATTTTAAAAGAGTTTAGTAAATGTTGATGCATTGATGCAGCTTCATTGACGTTCATGTATTAATGTTTCTTAGTCAACTAAGCCTCCACTACGTTAATGCATCTACATTAACACAATCACAAAAAATGCTTATAAATATAGTTTACTTACTATGTTATGAACCATTTGGTCAAGTATCCTAACTGAAATTCTAATAGATTATCCTCATAGCTTAGAATAGTTAGTGAGTACTAGTAGCATGAATATGAGTTGATTTTAGAATATCTTATTTAAGTGACATTGTACCAATATAAAATCCATGACTGTTAATAAGATCAAAATAAATTTATATTCATTGTAGCACTTTGACTTAGCATATAATTTACTTTCAATATAATTTATTTTCTATTCACTTAGTTTAATATTTAGTTTTTCTCACACATGGAATTTAGTAGAATAATCCTAATTAGTTTTGAGTGTAACATGTAACTATTTGATAACCTAGTAGTGATACTGCTTAGTACACCCAGTAGAATGTCAACTAGTAATCCTAATGATGATTACACTAGTTCATGACCTATACAATAAGCTATGAATGAATACTTATCATCCTTAAGCTCACTTACAATTTATTTTTTGTTACTAATTAGATTAATTAATTATTTAATTCTATTTTTCCATATAACTTAGCCAGAACCATACAACATCAATGATCAAACACTTCATCTTGGACTAAACCATACACAATAGATCTACTACTAGTCTAAGTGGGCAAATAACAACCCATAATCTCATGTTTAACTATCTAAATATTATACTAGTTCCATCACAAATTATAACATGATCTACCATGACACTTGTAGATCATATGGTTGGGCATTAACCATACTTGTCATTCATCATTAATGTCATTGCTAGAGATGGTGCTAGTGATCTAAAGTAGTTATATCATAAATGATCACTATAAAGGCATTAAAAATTTTTCTTTTAAAGAAATTTAATATTTTAAGTCACACACATATTATTAACTAAAACATGTCTTCTTCACATAGGGTCAATAGTCCATTGCATGATGAAAACATTAGGAGGAACAATGATAGGATTCACATTGAAGAGAACTTGAGTGGATCATTACAAGAAAGGGTCTCATAAAGGAGCAAACAACCTAGTGATCATCATAAGATAAATCTAGGTAAACATGATAAAAGGAACCATAGAAAAAATATTAATAGGAATCAAGATGAAGATAGAAATCAAGACCAAAGGCAACATAGATGGTATCAAAGAAAGCATAAATGAGATCATCTAGAGTAGGGTCACTTCATTTTTTTAACCCTTAAAACACACACCAAATCTAGAATGTATGAAGGTAATTGAATTACTAAAAAATAAGGAAATGGGCCATCTTTAATTAATTCAAAAGAATATTACAATTACAATGATTCCACAATCCACAATAACAATAACAATACTTATACACTCAATGACATTGTAGAGCATGAGGCTCTACAACCACACATACAATTAACCTCCATGCAAGGCACAATTGAACTAGATATCTTCTATACATAGGATTGAAATTCATGTACACAAAGAGCTACAGTGGTCAAACACATAGAAATGACCACAAAGATGCACACAAGTCTCAAGAAATCTCTCTTCCAACCCTCTCATGCATACATACTTTCTACCACAAAACATGAACACACAAAACCATTTTTATTAATTATGAAAAAAGCCCTAGGAAAACCTTTTCCATAATCAACTTGGAGATTCTCAAATATTTACAACCTTGTTCTCATATTTCTTTGTTGTTTCCAAACTTGGAACTTTCCCTAGCAATAGAAGATGTCTTTAGGCTTGACAAGACATCTCTTGCCTAGACAAGGCATGTCCCTAAAGACATCTTTGGCCAAAAAAAGACATCTATACTTTGGAATAGACATCTCCTAGATACTTGAAAAGTATTTTATCACATCCCAGCTCTCAATATAGATGTCTCCCATGTTACCAAGACATCTTTCTAGCTTTTCAAACCTACAATTAATTACCTATAGGGATGAAAAAATGAGTTCAGAAGAGGTGTTTCTACACCATTATCATAATTAGATTGATAAAGATAGAGACTATAAGTATGATACACTTAATGATGATGAACCACTATTGATCACTAAAAGAATGATTCAAATTAGAAAGGAAGTAAGAATTCCTTATAGACATCAAAGGAAAATTTGTATCAAGCAACTTAACATGAATAACATTCCTAAATTTGAGGGAGGCTATAATTTTAATTTGTAACATCATCTAAAAGCTTTCCATTATGCCTACACTTCACAAAACATTAAAAGTGGTAGAAGATTAAGCTCTTATCCAAGATACTAATCAAGGAAACTACAAGTTGATATAGATCATTAGATCTAAACTCAATCCACTAGTGGTTAATAATATTTGAGTTTTTCAATAATAATTACTATACCTACTCTAGAGTGTTCAATTTAAGAAAATAAATCCAAGGATGAAAAGAAAGGTAATCATGAATCCCTTGATGTAGCCCTAGGTAGATACTATTTGTTATTGCATAGATGCTTATGCCATCAGTTTTTTCAAAAAGAGTAGTTTCATCACAACATAGGTGGACTTCAGGATAAAATGAGGACGATCCTTGGGATCCATGACCAAGGAAGGATATCTAAACTTAGAACTCATTAGATATAAAGTTTGATTAAATAGATGGCAAAAGAATAAGGAGAGCTATGCAAAAGAAAGATTGTAGAGGAGTATAACTAGGACCCAACCTTTCTCAAGAAGAAGGTCCATATCTATGATTAGAAAGAAGACACATCTCTTAATGAGGTGTTTTCATGTAAAACCTTACTAAAGTAAAAGATCATCTCTAAGATTCTAATAAAAATAAATAATATGTGGGATTCAATGAGTGAGAAATTTACAACTACATTGAAAATCATCAAGGAAAAGATAGGGTAGTTAAGAATAAGATACAAGAATAAGAATAATGATAAGGATAAGAAAATAATTAAGGATACTTATTAGTAAAAGTAGAAACTTAGAATAGTGGAAAAGATCATAAACTTATATTTAGAGGAGGGGGATAAATTTGATATTTATGAATATGAGCATCCAAAGGGCTATTACCTAGTTATGCCACATCTACAGGGATGTGAAGCTTATGCTTTGGACCCCAAGTTTGTGAAAAAGAAAACACCTAAGAGATTGTCTTATCCACAAGGTAATTACTGGTTCTATAACTAATAGTACTCTCCAAGTAAGACTCCTTCTCAACCTTAAGACTATTATTAAAAGTAGTGGCAAAACCCATAGTCATGGGGAATTTCATCACTAAGACATCAATACTTCTATTGCTAACTAGAACCTTATGGATACTATATCAAATAGCCTATTTCACCTAACAATTCTATTATCCATGCCTCTACTCAATACTACTATCCTCTTGAATACCATCAACTTACAACAACTCTTATAAAATCATTGTCCTATATCTCTCACCATTCGTCATGTCCTTCTCAACACTTATATTCCTCTTCCACCTATGCCACCATCAACAATGCAAGGAGAATTATCATCATAACCTCAACAAAAGAACACCACTTGTAGTGTTAACATATAAATGGATGATAGTGCTAATAAATATGATAAAAAACCTCAAAAGTTCCCTTCCTTTAGAACTATTTGGAAATCTATGAAGAAAACTAGTAGGCCTAGTAATCCATCAAAACCAATGCATGGTCCATATAGTACATATGCCTTTCTTACAATAACAAAGCCTTCTAATCCTACATAAAAGCCAAAAACAATTACCACCCTAGAATAAGAGATGAAAATTGTCATGGTCGCTAATGTGGTGAGTGATTGGATTGAGGAAAGATCTCTTTTCAACAAGAAAAAAAACTTAGAAAGTCCCTTGATCTATTCATGGGTTTTCAAAAATCCATCATACAGAACCTGAGATTCAAGTTCAAATGTAAATATAATCTTACATAAAATTTACAAAGCTTGAAACTTGCTATCTCTTAAGAAATGCAACATTAGATTAGAGCTTTCATATCAATTTGTCACTATTTTATTGGGAAGGGTTGATGATGTGATAACCACCATTGGTGGGTGATCACATCTAGTAGATTTCCTCATAATCAACATGAAAAATAGTAAGGGTAAATTCCTAATCATCATGAGAAGAGTTTAGCTTAGTCTCATTGATGCTAAGCTAAGAATTTGAGACCTTTCCTTGGAAATTATCAAGGAAACTAAACATGGAATGATGAAGCAAAAAATTCTATGCATTAATTATGATGATAAAGGCTGCAATTATGGGCCAAAAGTTCAAAGCATTGATATGATCCCTATGTCATCCATAACAAACTTTAAAAAAAGTGTGTGTGTGTGTGCACACACACACGCATGTACAAAAACATATCTATACAATAGCCACTAAATCAAAAGACATCTAATGACTAGAGAATGAAAGTAACATACTATCCAAAAGATATATGGAAAACATCCAACATACTTATCAGCTCTTGTCCAAACAAAATAAACCAAATAGTTAACTCACAAAGGACATCCTATGCCCTAATTATACACCAAATGTGATAAATAAAGAGATCAAAATACTAAAATTAAAAATAAAAGGAAAATATATATAAACCCTCTTAAAAATAAATATCTTCTACTCCAATAAGATATGTGTCTCCAGATAATTAAAACTTTATTAGAATCAATGTTTCTAATAAGTAAAAACATAAATCACTATAGATGATAAATGGTAAACCTATGGTGTATGACACAAGGAATATGTGGTCTATTTTTTGGATGCTCATCCATGTGTTTAGTCTTGGGGGAGGTTCCTGATCTTAAATCAAGAATTGATAAGTATATTTTACTTTTCATTTTATAACCTTTTATCATATTCCTATTTTTGACATTTTTCAATTTTTTGTCATTTTTGTATTTCTTCAAAATTTTACAATTCTAAATACATTTTTCATTTCATGTTATTTTTTATTTCTTTATAATTTTCTATTTTCTTGAGTTATTTTCTTCATGCTTTGTGGATATTTCCTATGTTTTTTTTTTGATAATATTGACGATCATGACATAGGAATCAATATCATGGATTGGAATTTTATGCTATGCTATCACACTATCAAATGAAAGATTACACATGGCAGTAAGACCATGTCATCCATCACTCCATTTCTATAAATAAGAAGTCCTTATCATGGAAGTAATGTAATCCCTATCACATTAAAAACTTAAATTATCCCTTTGGTAACTATGCTTTAGCAAAAGAAAGAGAGACCAAGAAGCTTAGATAAGGGTGTGACATCAAGGGGATTTGTTGATTCTTTTGACTTTCATCCTAGGTTGCACTAGTACCATGCTGATATACTACCATGCATGTTTCCATTATCTTTGGAAAATATCATTTGAAAACAATTATTCCTTTATTATATTACTAGATAGTCATGGGACCCATGCTTGAAGGTATTTCTATGGCAAGGGTAATGAAATATATATTTAATTAATTCATAAAGAAATAATTCTTGAAGTACCACTAGAAAGGCATATTATCCATGTGTCAAGGTCAACTACTTCCAAGAATTTCATGGTTCCTTAGATTAGTTCCACCATGTGAATTGAAAGACATGTAATGCATGCCTTAAGATACACCTCTGATGGAATTAGCATAGCTATGAGACTAGAAAGACATGTGATTTATGCTTGAAGATACTCCTCTAACCAATCTCAAAGATCTATAACTTAAACAACAATGATTAATTAATTATTTTTAATAACTCTAATTCATTTTTTCTACTTTTTCTTCCTTGAGTGGTGTTGTCTTCATGTGGTAGCTAATTGGCCCCATGGTGGTGGGCCTAGGATGACATAATGCAATATTAATAATACTAGATGGACTTGGTTCAGAATCCTAACAAATAAGTAAAATGATCATTTTAGTTACATATTACACATGAGATCCACTATGATCATTTCAACTACTGTCATGGTTCAATTATGAATTTTATGGTTTTTTGTAGCATAGTTCAAGATTCCAACTAAGATAGTTATGTGTTGTTTAGAATAAAGGTATGATCCACATTTAAGTTCTAAGGCCCCCTTGGACATCTATAGAAGTGACTATGTAAGAGTATTATGGGAAAAAAGCCTACTTTGGGGATGATCCACATGCATAACTTTTGTGATCATGGCTTTGAACCAGTCTTACAACTTCAAGGATATCATGGACAACTTCTCTAAATTCATGCATGATTTTGGAACTACTTTTGATTAATTTTTATTTTTTGCTTGATACCTTTTTATTTTTATGGATGAATTTATGCTTTATGCCTTATATCTTTTTAGATTTATGAAAATGGCAAGAAAAATTTCATCTTGTAAAGCACAAAAAACTATTTTTTCTAATTTGGATGAAGATCCCTAATTTTCAAATGGTTTCTTTCTCTAATTATAGACATTACTAGTATGATTAGGAGAGTGTATAAATATTTGTCACACTACTAGTAAATCACTTTGTTTTCCTAGGATGAAATATTTAGACATTAGGATGATTATAGACATTACTAGTATGATTAGGAGAGTTTTTCTAAATATTTAGGTCTAATTTATATGAACAATTACATGGGCGAGAACTACATTAAAGAAAAAATAGTAGAAAGTTTCAAGGCTCTATATACTTTCAAAACCAAGTGCAAGGATTTAGGACTCTAGGCTTACAAGATCAGAAAATAAATGTTTTAGACTATCATATATCCTATTGTATTATATGGATGTGTTGTTTGGGGACTTGGACTTAGTGCTAAACATTTGAAAGATATTAAAAGAGTGCAAAAACTTTTCTTCTCTATGAGTTAAAGGTGAAGATGTAAATACCTTACTCAATGTTATTATGTGAATGTGATTTATTACCTTTAGAAGTAGAAGCCTTGTGTCAATTCATTACATGTACTCATAGCTTGCATATCTCAAGGTAAGAAGAATTCTCTAAAGTAGTTCTTAAAGATTGGTGAAACCATGGTTGGTATTTTTAGGGGATATGATGGTTAAGAAAATAAAACATCTCTTGGAAAGATGTGCAACAAAATCCTAAGCATATTTTCCAACTAGTCAAGTATAAGGTTTAAACATAGATATGGTCTAGTATAGAAGGTAAGAAGTAATTTTATTTACACCAGATTAGATTTAATAAACTAGATGTAGAAGCTCACTATCTTTTAGCTACTATTCCTATCAAGTATTGGAATGCTATTAGCAAGATTCACTTAAGTTCTCATTATCTTAGAATTGAAAGTGGAAGATGGATTTAACTCCCCCAAGAAGAGTTCATTTGTAGGTTATGCAAATTATGAGTCCTTAAAGATGAGTTACATATGTTTCATTCTTATAATGTGACTAGCCATTTGAGATAGCATTATAATGTTACACCAAAAATCTTGTATGATTTATCTTTGATGTCCTCATTGCTTCTTGCTTATTTTGTAGAGTCTATTTTTATTTTTCATAAAAATGAAATATCTATCTAATAAATCCTATGGGTCTTTAGACATAATAAAGCTTCATTTCATTTCACTATTCAAAAAGCACATCAAGTTACTAAGAATAATATAGTGATTACCTAAGGTTCTCATGCTTAGAGGAAAAGAAATAACATATTGTATGTAATAATCCTAAAGCATACAACTTAGGACCTATAGTGAATATGACTCGTCAAGATTGTAAGATGATTGTGTCTGATTTTTAGGAAGTTATTTCCTTTCATTATGTTATGGATATTAAAGAAGAAATCAATGTAGACATTTTTTTTCCTCATGAATTAAAGTTATATTGGTGTTTTTAACAATGAGGTGTTACCCTAGTGGTAGGATTGTTGATTTGAAAACTTTAAGTTATGGATTTAATTTTCTCTCTTTTTCTTGAAGGTAAACTCAAATCTATAGTGGCTAGGGCACATCCAATACATGGGTTTAATTCCTGTATGCAATATTGAGTTATAAAATTCTACTTTGACTATATGTATTAGAGGTAAATATTGTTTTAAAAAATATTTTAGATTCCAACAGTTCCCTAAAATTGATTATTTTAATTTGACTTCAAAAACTAATTTTTAAGCCTAAAGGAAGTCATATTTTTACTAATCATGAAGTTGGTATTGGAGATTTCCTTATTTGCATTACTCAAAATTATTCAACTTGCATTATTGTTCTATTTCTAGAAATCCAATTGTTGGGATTCACTTGATTTTTTTTTTTTTTTGTTTGATCTTTAGTATTTTCAATACATATGTTTCATTTGATTCCTAAGAAAGAGTTTTGCATTAGAGTCAAGAATGTTTTACTAAAGCTTTTTGGTTAATTTTTGAATATTTTAATATGTCAAAAAATACCTCTAATAAAATAGGAGTAACTTTTACTTTCAAATTCTAATGTTATTAGTAACCATAGAGATTCACGTTGGTTTACTTAGTCTAACTATAAAGGTGGCTTGCTTAGAATATTTCACAAGTTAAATAGATCTTATCTCTTCTCTTCTCTTGATTTATTCTTTGAGTATTAACTTAGTTTATTTATTTAATAGCATCTAGAATATTAGCTTCCTATAAAGTTTTCTATTTAAAAGATACATCATGTGAATCTTCCATCCAATCCTTTTATTACTAATAGTATTTTTTCATCTAATAAAAAATTTAAAATATCTTTCATCATGTTCGAAATTTGATTCCATGACTAGTAAATTCTAATCGCTTCATTAAATAATGGAAAAATTCTATTATATAATAAGCTTCACGATTAAAGTATTTATTAACAACTTGTTAACCTCTAATGAGACGCGACTTGCACTGGGCCACGATATTTCATCCCATGCGATATCACGTACGCGATATCGCGTCCCACCGCCATATCTATAAATAAGAGGTGGCACTCCCTTCATTTCCCAATCCTGGCTAGTGTAGCGAAGCTCTGGCAGATTGATCACTCCAGAGTTAGAATTTTTCCCCATGTGCCCGCAATAGGAGTCCTAGAGTGAATGGCTCTTTATTCGAGCAGCTTGTAACCTGAACCCAAGTTGTGTACGGCAATAAAGACGAACTTGATTGGATAAACCTTGCAGCACGTGGTTTCATGTTTTGCTTTCATTTACTGCTTTCCTAGTGCGTTCAAGTACGACTTGATTACGAGCGTCTACGGACGTGTACGGCTAGTCAAGGAATCGGCTGCTTGACGCAATGCATGAGTACGACTCAATTACGAGCATTGGATGCTTGGTAACCCAGTAGCGTATTCCAGGATTCTGCGCTTGGTAACTCCCGGGTCTAATGTGTACGGCTAGTTGAGGAATCGGCTGCTCATTGCTAGGCTAGATCGTGTGATAAGTACGACTTAGTTACGAGCACCCACGGGTGTGTACGGCTGGCTAAGGAATCGGCTGCTTATCACACGTAGGCTAAATAGGTGCCTCAGTACGACCACTTCGAGCACTTGCGTTACGTGTGGCGATCCCAGTAACGATTAGCGTTTGGTAAGCTGCAGTTGCATAGTTCAGGGTGTGTCCGGTAAGTGGGAACGGATGCTGACGCTAGTTAATTTAGACTTAGATCTTAGTTAGAGTTAGCTTAGTTTCTCAACCCTTTCTCCTGGTAGCATAGAAGATAAGCCGAAAATACCAAAAAAATCACATACCTCAGACTTGCTTAACCATACACCGTGACACATACAAGCAAGCCTGGGAAGACAACGAACGATTAACCCCAAGTGTTTCTTGTGGCGTTAAGGCATTTAGTCTGCGGAGTTCGACCGGATCGCGCGTGTACGCTCGTATTCGTATGGTGGAGTGTAGGGGTACCTCGCCACTCATCATTGGCGCCGTTGCCGGGGACTAAGTGTTTTTTCGCCAATTTAACATAAGGGATATCACTCACATCGTTGTGAGCTTAAAACGAACCTTAGGGTTAATCAGTTAATAAAGAACAATAAATAACGGTGAAGTTGCACACCAATAAAAATGGCTTCTTCTCACGAAATCAACTCACCTAAGGACAATACAGGAGAAAGTCAGCATCATACACATAACCGCAATCAACCATGTCCTCAACAGGCTAAGGTCACATATACTCATCCCGATGAGTATGTGCCAGATTTTACCTTTGTTTTCCATCAAGATGAGCAACTGCGGTGGAGAGACATGCAAGGTAACATTGTGTTACCCCCAGATCGCTCTGCTTCCAACATGCTTTTCCGTGCCTTGGTACGGTATGGCATGCAAGAGCTGATTACTAAATACGTTGCGGATGATTACACTCTGAGGGATTATCAACCCACAAAAGCCCAACGTATTCGGGATGCAAGGCAGGAGAGCCAACATTCACTACTGAAGGGCAAGGTTTCCCACGTCATTAGTGAAATAGGAGACGAGGAACCCCTCACAACGGGTTTCTTAGAAAATGATGTTCCTCCTCCTCACTCTAGTGAAGAGGTTAGGCATCAGGGCCTTAGATCAACGATACATATTCCAGGCTCTGATCCCCGTGAGCACCAGCTGTTCACGGCAGGAACAATCACTCGCACTAGTGATGGATTCGTTGATCGTCACGACGATCGGGGACCAAGCAGATGAAGAGAAGGTAAGAAACATCACCATGGTGATGGATCCCCTTCTTCTTCCCCTTCATCACATCATTCACCCTCTCCTTCCACATCTGGGCGCAGCCACCATGAGCATAACGCGGAAAGTAAAGGTAGAAGAGATGAAATGCCTCGACAAGAAGGTCGAGAGGAGTTAGGACAAGGACAAGGACGTAGGGAGAATAGGGAACCACAACGTAGACATCACAGACGTCATGAAAGAGATGATCATGACGAACCCCTATTCGCAACCCGAAGTATGCTTGACATTAGAGAGGCAGTTAGGATTCCCACAAGGCATTTGAAAGACAGTAGGATCAAGCGTTTGGATATAAATAATATCCCACGTTTTGAAGGGGGATACAACGCTGATCCTCAACATCATTTACAGGCATTCCACGACGCCTGTGCCTTGCAGAACATAGACAATGAGTGGCAGAAACTCAAGTTGTTCCCAAGGACACTCACTAAAGAAGCGGAAAGCTGGTACCGGTCCTTAGAACCGGAAACCATCAGGAGGTGGAGTACGATGCTCGAATTGTTCAACAACAAATATCAAACGTACTCCAGAGTGTCTAACTTGCGTAAGCAGATCCAAGGCTGGAAACAAGGAGCTCATGAATCCTTGGATGCTGCCATGGCCCGTTACTACACATTGCTACATCGTTGCCCGGGCCATGGGTACGCTAAGCGGGATCAACTTCGCCACCTCGTGGATGGGCTACGAAATGAAACGAGAAGAACTCTTGGGACTTACGCCCAAGGGAGACTCTCCCAACTAAGAGCCCATGAAGTTGAAGTATTGTTGGAACAAGTAGCGCAAGAAGAGGGTGAGCTACGGAAAAGAGAAAGTGCGGAGGAATACAACCGTGATCCCTCCCTTCGTAAGAAGGGAGTGAAATTCTGTGATGAGGAGGATGAGTCACCACTCGAAGAGTTGGTGAACAGGAAAACTGTGCCGATCCAAAAGTTAACAACGGAGGTATCGGCTAAGGTAGACCAAATGTGGGATTCCTTAGACTCACGAATAGAAACAGTCCTGAAAATAGTAGAAGAGTCTAAGGATGAGCAAAGTAGTGATAAAAGCAAGAACATGCGGAGAAACTTTAACCCTGCACATAACAAGGGTAAGGGAAAAATCTCTAACTCCGATGAGGCTGAAAATTCTGATTCAGACAATGACGGTGGATGTGAGGTCTGCTATTATGACCATCCTAAGGGATGTTGTCCAATCATCTCACATCTGCAGGAGTCTGGGGTGTATGCATTAAATCCAAGACTTAATCAACGGCAAACACCCAGAAGGTTACCTTATCCACAAGGTAACCCGAGGCAGTTCCACCAACCCTTGACGTATTATCCAAGTGGAACACCTCCGCAGCCCATCGAGCAACATCAGCAGTGGCAATACCCACAGTCATGGGGGATGCCACAGCCAACACATCGATACCCTTACCGGCAGCCTGATCCTTATGGTTATTATGTGCAGCAGCCAGTTTCTCCAGGTGACGCTATGAGTCACACTCCACGCCGTCACTACTACGCTCGGGAGTACTTCAGAAGGACTCCTTCTCCTCCGGGAGACATCCCACATTCCGTCCATCCTCTAACTCCACCCGCACCTTTTCCTCAAGTAGTTCCCATAACACCTCCTGCTCCAACAATGCAAGGGGAATTACCTACCCAACCGCAGCAACGTCACGCCGCGAGATCTGTAAATATTCAGAGTGTAAATATCCAACCGGACACTAGTTCTGGCGATAACTGTACAAAAAAGAGACCCTTTTTCAGAACTAGGAGCCCGGATAGGCTCTCGCAACAACAAGCGGACGGGTATATGTATAGGCCTCTAACTACTAACACTTCGGAGCACCCTTCAGTCCAAGGGAATGTAACGCATACGGTTATGCTAACACATACCGTAACTGACTGGATCAAGGTAGGCCACCTTCCCAGGAAACTAACTGATCCTGGGAGTCCCTTTATTCATTTGCAGATCGCTGGGAATGCACCACATCGAGCTCTTCTTGACTCAGGTTCCGGAGTCAACTTAATTTCGCGAAAGATGTATCACGCCTGGAACCTGCCCCAACTTAAGAAGAGCAACATCCAACTAGAGCTGGCAGACCAGTCCATCACTATTCCCTTGGGATTAGTGGAGGACGTTATTACCACTGTGTGTGGTTGGTCCTACCCAGCGGATTTCCTAGTGATCGATGTTAACAACAACGAAGGGGACTTCCCAATTATAATGGGAAGGGCATGGCTAAGCACAGTAGATGCATGCCTTAGGATCCGCGATCTTTCCTTGGAAATCTCCAAGATAAACATATGTGGAAAGATCGAGAAGAGGATAGTTCCATGCATCACATACAGTGATTCATCGGGTGATGACATGGAGGAAATGTCTCCATGTCACAGGTGTGCCCAGGAAACTCTGCAACAAAGATGCCTGTATGTAGCAACCACACAAGAAGTAGTAGACACCCCGTGGTTGACAGCTTCTCATAAGGGCAAACAAATATGCATGGAACGAACTGAGGCAACTCATGCCAACAACCGGGGCATAGACACATTGGAACGTGAGCGTCGCCAACTTCCACCCCTGAACTTAAGATCATCAATTGGGAGAAGTTGGGTACTGCTTAGAAATTCAAATAGGCGCTCACTACTTCGGATCTCTCCCTCACAACTCAGTCATGGGGGGGATGGCCACCAAGTTCTTTTTCAGTTTTTGTTTTACACTTTTTTGTTTTACCTCACAACTCATCATATGCTAATCATATGGGGCCCTCAGTTCTTTTTCAATTTTT
>MNCI01036870.1:316343-331838 GCA_015680685.1 Gnetum montanum
ATTGTAAGGAACTCGAGGACGAGTTTTCATTCAGTCATGGGGGTATGATGAGACGCGACTTGCACTAGGCTGCGATATCGCGTACGCGATATCGCGGTCGCCGCAATATCGCATCCCATGCAATATCGCGTCCAGCCATCATATCTATAAATAAGAGGCGACACTCCCTTCATTTCCCAATCCTGGCTAGTGTAGCGAAGCTCTGGCAGATTGATCACTCGAGAGTTAGAATTTTTCCCCATGTGCCCGCAGTAGGAGTCCTAGAGTGAACGGCTCTTTATTCGAGCAGCTTGTAACCTGAACCCAAGTTGTGTACGGCAATAAAGATGAACTTGATTGGATAAAACTTGCAGCACGTGGTTTCATTTGTTGCTTTCATTTACTGCTTTCCTAGTGCGTTCAAGTACGACTTGATTACGAGCGTCTACAGCCATGTACGGCTAGTCAAGGAATCGGCTGCTTGACGCAATGCATGAGTACGACTCAATTACGAGCATCGGCTGCTTGGTAACCCAGTAGCGTATTCCAGGATTCTGCGCTTGGTAATCCCAGTAGTAGTCGGATGTGTACGGCTAGTTGAGGAATCGGCTGCTCATTGCTAGGCTAGAACGTGTGATAAGTACAACTTAGTTACGAGCACCCACGGGTGTGTACGGCTGGCTAAGGAATCGGCTGCTTATCACACATAGGCTAAATAGGTGCCTCAGTACGACCACTTCGAGCACTTGCGTTACGTGTGGCGATCCCAGTAACGATTAGCGTTTGGTAAGCCGTAGTTGCATAGTTCAGGGTGTGTCCGGTAAGTGGGAACGGATGCTGACACTAGTTAATTTAGACTTAGATCTTTAGTTAGAGTTAGCTTAGTTTCTCAACCCTTTCTCCTGGTAGCATAGAAGATAAGCCGAAAATACCAAAAAAATCACATACCTCAAACTTGCTTAACCATACACCGTGACACTTACAAGCAAGCCTGGGAAGACAACGAACAATTAACCCCAAGTGTTTCTTGTGGCGTTAAGGCATTTAGTCTGCGGAGTTCAACCGGATCGCGCGTGTACGCTTGTTTCATATGGTTGAGTGTAGGGGTACCTCGCCACTCATCAACCTCCAACACAAAAAATAAACTTTAAAGACCATATAGCTCAAGCATAGGCTATTTTGGTTAAATAAAGGAGATATAGACTCAAAAGAATTCTTCAAATTTGTAAAAGATCCTAAAATAAGTCATCAAATAGATAAAAGTCATATTAATGGTGAGATTCTCTTTACTAATATGAATATTTTAAATAGTTTTTAAATCATTATTCAAATGTGTTTACTTTACAAGGTATTGATAAAGAGGCTTAGATTTTTGTTGATGTGTAACTCCTACTTATTCATTTTCAATTCTGGGAGAGAAGGATATGTTAACATGGTAGAATTTTAAAAAATCCTTATTTTCCTAGCTAATGACAAATCTCCTAGTTCAAACAGTCTACCTTCTGAGTTCTATAAAGAATTTTATCTCAATTTATAAAGAAGCTTTTCTTTTTATCCCTTAGCTTCTTCCAATTATTTTCGAAAGAAAGTCCTTCATAAAGTTCATTAAAAAATTATTAAATGAATTGACAAACTATTGTCTTTCACAAGAAGATTTATTATGGTTCCTTCTAAAAGATCATATGAGTAGTGAATTAGTACATGAATTTAGAAAATTAGTAAGTGAATTTACTCATGTATATTATTTTTCATTTATGGTTCCTTCTAAAAGATCATATGAGTAGTGAGAGTAGCTTATTAGATACCTTTTTGGAAAAAATAATGATGTTATTCAGTACTTTTTCTCAAGTTAATAGGGAATTTTATACTCTTGATAAAAGGTAGGTGGTTTTTTTTTTCTTAAGCTTATCATCAAGAAATATTGCTAGCTACCAAATGGATTTTAAGAACTTTATAAGATAATAAAAGTTAAAAACTTGTTATTAGATGCCAGATAAAATATGGTTTTTCAACTAATTTAAAATTTTAGTTTAATACACAATGAGAAAATTGGATTATTAAGGATCAAGGATTAGGCTCAATGCTTGTCTTGCCAAGGTAGGATCCTGGGAGGATTGATGGATGAGCAAAATCCTAACCTATTTTGAGTAGTTGTATGCAAGCTTAACCTTTGTCAAAATTAAATTTAGTTAGGTTGGCAAAAGATTGGTATTTACTTGCATTGGCATCCTTTCTAACATTTTTGGGATTTTATTAAGTGAATGTCTATTTGATGGATACCTTGTCATGAAAGTGCTAACACTTTAGCTACTGATAATTCTTACTTGAAAAGAATTAAATTCAATCAAAAAGGTATTCTTCATGTTACAGACTTATTCTCTAATACCAAAACTTCTTATTTCATTAGAATGGAAAGAATTCCAAGCTAAATTCTATTTAAATTAAACAAAAAAAACCTCTTTTTAGACTATTCATGATATATGCTTGGTTGTCTTCTTAGGATCATTATCTTAATCCTTGTCCTATTTTTTATATAATTAGGCTTGCCTAGATGATGTTAAAATGCTATAATTTGTGAAAATATTTATTATAGCTCCAACTATTATTTTTGTGGGGTGTTGAAAACCAAAATAATTGAAATATAAGTACACCCCAAGATTTTTTTTGGGGCGCTGGCCCCATGCCGCCCAATGGTAGCGCCCATTTGTGAAATTCCCTCGGGTTAAAGATCCAAATAAAACTCTTAGAGAACCAATGAAGTTCCTAGGGAAGCAGCAAATCTTTAAGTGAGATAATGAATACATTATTTGTGTTTAGCAGTATTTTCTATATTAATTACTACTTGAGGTCTTAAAAAAAGACTTAAATAAACAAATATGGTTTACTTTTCAGTTTTTTGAAGGTTTTTTTTTTTTCTTTCTATTTAAGACTTCAATAAACTATTGCATATTAGTTAACTCATATAACTTGCTTCCTACGACTGCGGCAAGGCACAGTTTTGAATAAGGACCAGGTTTATCGATTAATTTGTTTAAAATTTACATTTTATACTTACTGGGCAGTAGACTATAGATATCAAGGTATCCATTCTCCACTTTTAAAAAATTTAAATTTTATAATTTAAAAAATCAAGAATTAATATTTCAGATGTTATCTAAAACAGGCAAAGCAGCTAGCAAATTTCACAGCGAGTTCTTGTGAATTTGAAAGACGTCATTGGCCATTACATCAGATGCCATTGTACCATTTTGTGACTTTACGAGGGTAATAATGCAGTACTCTATCAACTTTATTTCTCAATCAATACAACTGAAGCCAAAATAATGGAAACCCGCGTGCATACTTTACAAGGTCGATGGCAATATAATTGTCCTTTCCACCCAACAAAAGAAAAGAGTAAAAATGTTCAAAAGCTTCCAAGCTTTACCTTATGAAATGACAGCACACGGCAAGGATACCAAGGGAAAAAACATAAAAATCAGTAAAACAGCATTGCACGCGCAGTGGAATGCCTGGGAGTGGAGTGGAGGATCAGCAGAATATTGGCTGTAGAACACTAGCGAGCCCAAAGCTACTGCTGCTTTGTTGAAGCAATTAATGCAATCATCCCCACCCAAAACTCAGAAGCTGTGACTGTAGGCAAGACAAATATATATATCTAACAAAACAAATGATTGTGTTGCATATCTTGCACACCTATATATATATATAGATACATACATATGCATGCATGAACATTGAATCATGAACATAATGTTGGATGAATTCCATTGCCATGATCAGAGCCGGAGCATATATACATGATATCTTTTAAGGTAAAGATAATCATATCAGAGTAACATTTTCCTATCCCAATTATAGGACACGACGCTCTGTGGCTGCGCCCACCTGGGCAGTTGCAAATAATTCAAACCAGCATCATGACCAGCCCAGTGTGGGTCTGCGAACGGAATTTGGAAAACCAGAAATGGCTTTTCAGCCCCACCCAAAATTTGCAGCACCACAAACACTGATGTGGATGCCAGAAGCATCAAGAATGATGACTGTGGCCTTTTCTTTTTCTTTTTCCTTTTATTTTTCATCACCATTCTGCATAAAGTAACGATATCACCACCGATTGGCCTAGTACCCAAGATAAGATCCGTATGTAGTATGTACATCTGCAGTTTCGTTGTAGCTTCCAAATTGCAGACATTGACTGATGCACGGGAATTGCAAATTATGCCTGCTTTTCGATCTGCCACTGTTTGTTTTCCTCTTTCCTATCATTCCCATAAGAAGTATGAGACTGCTATGTTTCTAAATTCTCAATATATCAAAGCGAAGGCAGCCGAGTATTTTTACCTGTAACGTTTTGAGTGATGGGCTTGGGTGTTGTAGTATGTTCGGTGGTAGGATGCAGATTGGATGATGGCCAACAGTGGGGTTGCATTACATTTTGTCGGAATAATCGTGGCATCACAGGCATCATGACACACTGCATTTTCTCTGCACATTCAAACTTCATAGTTCAAACGCGAAGCCAATCACCATTTGCATGAAACAGCAGAAAGAATGCCATCATACATTTATTTTCCATTATTACACATGAACCAAAACATCTGCAACGTGGATGTCATTGTGCCCTACGGCCGGGGCTGGAAATTGACGCCGTTATGCCTGTATTTAGAGATTTTTGCCCGTCAAACAATTTTAAAACTTTTAACACCTTGAATCTCCGAACCGGTATTTTTAAAACATGCCTGTAATTTACACGGTGTAAAAGAGGAGTGGTTATAAGATTGGTTTTAGTATTGTTGCTCTTCTAATTTCATTATATGTTTTTAAATTCAATGTATTGTTGCTCATTCAACCTATATAATGAGAAATCCTAGATAAATTTTCTTCATTTAAAATGTTTTCACCTCTACTCTTTTAAATAATTAAGAATATTTAAAATTTTCTTTTAACCTAACAATTTTGACTTTATTTTCTTGTTTTATGATTGGTTTTAATTTTTTTGCTACAGTTTAATTATATAGTTTGAAATCCAATGTATCGTATTTCATGTAAATGCAAACCAGACAGAAATAGAGATAACTTTTCTTAATTTAACCTTTTTTTACTTCTACTTTATCAACCTCAGCATTGTTCAGCACTGTCTTCTAGTGTTTCTTTGTTATTTTGATAGATATTTTGTTTAAATTGAAAAGCAATTTTTAAATACAAACGTATAGTGAATTTTTTTTCTTTTTTGACAAACACCCTGGCCGTTAATTTTTGACCCTGCCTACGGCAAAGCTAGGATGACTTCATCGCTTTGTTCAGCATTCTTAGCAGCATCTTAGCTGTATGTGCCGTATACACCTCTTTCTCTCTCACTGGTGTGACGTTCTTGTTATTTATTTGAGATGAGGAACTGCTGTACCCTGGGAACAGAAAAATGGTTTGGATGTTTTTGTTAAAGTCACTTGGTTGGTGTCGAAATGAAATTATGACAACGGTCTTTTGCATGTACGTATAGATTACTCTAACAGGAATGCAATGGATAAGGGAAACCAGTTTCTATGTTCTTTCACAGCATTTTGTAACAGTTTCCTTATTTGGTTTTAAGCTCCCGTGAGGGGCTACTGCAGACAAGATAAACCTAAACTGTCTTGTACAGCTTTTATTAAAGGTAAAGCTGATGGTGTCACAGGCAGAGTCCTATAGGGATCCTATGAAGTCCTTTTTGTCATTGCGTGCAAGTTCACTTTACTTCCTTTACTTAACCTAAATAGATAAAATGGTCATTGCTCAGGACTATTTTAGCTTGTTTGTATAGTAGAAAGGGCCCTTGTTTTATTGGTGGTCTCTTGTAAATGTCACATATATAAAATGGTCATAGCTCATGACTATCTTACCTTATTTAACAATGAGGTGTTAGCTTAGTAGTATATGTTTTGGCTTAGTAACCCTAGGGCATAGGCTTGATTTTGCCAAGCAACATTAAGTTATAAACTTCTATAAATCTTAGGGTATACCTATGTTTTACTTATTTTGAGTTCCAACACCCCAAATATCTTATCTTGTTTATATAGTAAAAAAGGCTCTTATTCCATCAACAAACTAATGTAAACGCCATATATAAAATGGTCATTACTCATGACTATCTTAGCTTGTTTGTACAATAAAATGACTCTTATTCTATTGGCAAACTAATATAAATGCTATATATAAAATGGTCATCACTTGTAAATATCTTAACTTGTTTGTACAATAAAAGGGGCTCTTGTTCCATTGGCAAACTAATGTAAATTCCATATATAAAATAGTCATCACTCATGACTATCTTAGCTTATTTGTATAATAAATAAGGTGCTTGTTCCATTGATGGACTAATGTAAATGCCATATATATAAAATGGTCATCACTCATGACTATCTTAGCTTGTTTGTATAGTAAACAAAGCTCTTGTTCCATCTGTGAACTCATGTAAATGTCATATCTCTTTTGGCCCTTAAAAAGGGAATCTTTAATAATTTAAAATTATATAGTTATTTTCATATTTACTAGCTACTATTCTAAGCTAGCCATAAGTTGCTCAAGTCATTAGCTTATTGTTATGTTAGGCAAAAGATTCTTTTATCATTCTTCTAATATATCATATTAAATATATGTCTTAGGGTATATATACAATTAAATTACTATCAATGAGAAGTGGTTCAAGTGATTAGCTCATTTTCTTGATAGGTTCCTCTATCACTCTTTTAATGTATCATATTGGTTATATGTCCTAGGGTGTACCTATAGTCAAATTCTCTTAGATTATATTCCAACCCCACTTACCTTTAAATCAAATTATTTTATATTTCAACATCCCCCTTAGTCCCAAACTACTATTCTAATATTATTTTAATTTCTTCCTATGTCTTGATAATTATTTATATTTTTGAAGTTACCTATATAAAATAGACATACCAAAATAATTGTAATATAGGTACACCCCAAGATATATAGTACAATTAGAACTTTATAATTCAGCATTGCCCACCAGAATCGAACTCATGAAAATTAGTTAGCAATCATTCTTGTTAATGAAAATGTGCATGTGCCTCCATTACAACAAGCAATTCTTTCAAATAGAGGATAGGGACATGGTCATGGTCGTGGACGTGGTTGTGGTCAAATTTCTACACATAATTGGGTCATTAGATTTGAAAATTTTTTCATAATGATGGGCTTTAGAAAAAAACATTTGCATCAGTTATTATATGTTCTCATTCTTAGTTGAATTTGTTATTTTTGTAAAAACACATGTAAGAATTAAGGACTTTATGCTTGGAAGGTTAGAAAACAATTTTTTTGGACTATAGTCTATCCTACCGTATTGTATAGATGTACTACTTAGGAACCTAGACTTAGTGCTAAACTTTGGAAAGATATTGAAAGAGTACAAAAATATTTTCTTTTTAATGCTCTTGTTTTAAAGGTAAAAATGCAAGTAAATTACTCAATGTTTATATTTGAATATGATTTGTTACCTTTAAGAGCAAAAGCCTTATATTAACTCATTACATACATTCAAAGCTTAAAAATTTCAAGGCAAGATAAATTCTCTAAAGTAATTCTTGAGGATTCACAAGACTTTCATTGTTATTTTAGGCAATACAATGTTTAAGAAAATCAAATATGTTTTAGGAGGAAGTGTAGCATAATATTAAGCATACTTTCTAGTTAGTTAAATAGAAGTATTTAACATAGTTATGGTCTAATGTAGAAGGTAAGAAACAATTATGGTTAAGAAAATTAAATAATTTTCAGGAGGAAGTGTAGCATAATATTATGCATATTTCCTAATTAGTCAAGTAGAAGTATTTAACATAGTTATGGTCCAATGTAGAAGGTAAGAAAAAATTTTATTTGTATCACATTAGATCTAATAAACTACATGCAGAAACTCACTATCGCTTTACTACTATTCTAATCAAGTATTGGAGTGTCTTCAACAAGCTTCACATACATTTGTCTCATCTTAGAACTGAAAATGGAAAAGAGATTCAACTTCTTCAAGAAAGGGGCACTTGTAAGTTGCGCAACTTAGGAGCCCTTGATGATGAGGTGTATATTATATTTTTCTATATTGTGACTATCCATTTGAGATAATGTTATAATTTTGTAAAAACAAATTATTTATTTTGTTTATGTTACTCCCATTAGTGCTTGGTCAATTTGTAGAGTCTATCTTTATTTTCCATGAAAATGTAACATCTATCCAATAGATCCTATGTGTCTTCAAATGTAACAAAGCTTCAATTTCAATTTAGTTTTTAGTTTCATATTTCCATGGATGGTTGAGAAACATGAGGGATCTATGTAAAACTACTCATGAACTAAAAGTAAAGTTGTGAAATCCTTGTAAAACATGAGAGGAATCCTTGAAATCTATTAGAATACTTTTATGAAATTCAAAGATGCTAGATCATTTAAAATCTGGGAAAAATAACAAAAACAAAATAGCTTAAAGGAACTTTAGCAAAATTCTTCTTCTATTCACCAATGCAAAGCTAAACAAAAGCTCACAAAGAAAGTATAATCATGATGTCTTAAAATGAGAGGCTCCACTTCTTTTATAATTTTAGAGAGAGGAGTTTTCCTTTTTTAGCATCACTTTTACATTTAAAAAATATTTAAGAGCTATAAAAAATTAAAACAAGAAACCTTAAAGAAAATTCAATAAAATTCTTCTTTTTCTTTTATCAATGAATATGCTAAACTAAAGCTCACAAAGAAAGTATAACCATAAAGTCTTCAAATGAGGGAATCCTCTTCTTTTATCATTTTAGATAGAGGATTTTTCCTTTCTTAGCATCATTTCTACATGACTATCATTCATCCTTATTTTTGAAAGATAAAATGCTATATTAAGTTTAAAAGAAAATACTAAACTATTAAGTTCTACAACTTCCTAGATTCTAACAAACAACATTTTAACAAAACTTAAAGAAGATATCAAAGAACAACTTGAAATTCCAAAAACATAACATCATAGAAATATCACATGGTCATTAACATAGATTAAGCATTAAGATATATTCACTTTATCGATAAAAATTTATATCGAAATGGGTTATCTAATAAGGCTAGACATTATCCTCAAGTAGAGAATAAGTACCCATTTTTTCTTGAGGAAGAATTAACCATGCACTTACCTATTAGTGTTAGTTTATACACAATATACATATATGACTTACCTTCACTTTCTTTTCCCCAATTGTTTGCCAATATAGAAGCTTGAATTGTCTCTCATCACCAATTATATGTGGTCCAAATTATGTAATTCATCTACTTAAAGCCTCAATTAGCTCATGCAATTGTAAATCTCGTGCATTAGTCCCATGAGTGTTCTACTATAGAATGGGCTAGCTTCTCCATGAATTTTATGTTATGGCTTACTATTTGGAATGTAAGCTTTGCCATGACATTGTGGTAAATTTTAGAATATAAAGGTCCTTGTTTCAACATTTTGTTTAGGTTTTGAAGCCACCATGATCCATGATCTCTCAAACGACAACCTCACCACAACCCATGTTGAAGACCACAACTACCATCAAGACTTGTTGTTAATGTAGATTTAGAATAAATATAGATTCTATTATTTAGAATAAATATAGATCATCATTGCCTATGATGAAGGCCACCACAAGCTATCCATCACTCATGGTCTAGATAGTTTATAATGGACATTTTTTTATCTTTGTTTTAGCATATTATAGGTCACCACAACTAGTGATCTACCTAGTTTCACTACAACTAGTCCTTCGATCATAGTCTACTTGTGGCCTCATTTTGAGATCAGATTTTAAATTTCTAATTTCTATTTGTAGATCTCAGTAGCCATGAAGGAACTTGCTTTCACTACACTAAATCTAACATTAATGAATTTTTAAAAAAAGTCTTATATAATATTTGAAGTTACAAACATAATGAAAAAGAAGCTCTAACTAAGAAGAATTTGTAATGAAATTTTGCTAGAATATTGTGGTTAAGTATCAATTTCAAATTCATTCTTAATTAAGGATAATTTTCTATTAATAATTTAGTATTCTATAATAAAAAAGAGGTGATTTATCACTAAAAAGATGTATTAAATATATATAAATTATATATATCTAAATTCGTATAATTAAAATTCTTAAAAATGTCCAAAATTGATCCATGATAAAGTAAGTCAAGTAAAGAGTAAATAGAATTAACATGTTGAAATGTACTAGATGGGGGGTGTTGGAACCTAAAATAAGTGAAACATAGGTACATCCCAAGATTTATGGAAGTTTATAATTTAGCGCTACCTAGTAGAATCGAAGTTGTAACATGATGTTACTAGGCTCATACCACCAAAATGTACTAGATGAATACATAAGGAAAGATATGCAAGTATGAGGTAGAAAAAAAATATTAGCATCATAGTATATACAAGGGTCTTAGTTGCATGACTAGAATTAATGAAACTAAATTTTTTAGAATTACATCCAAACCATAATGCTCAAGGGTATAGGTCAGTGGTTAAAATACTCATCTCTCAATTGGAAGATTGTGGGTTTATTTCCTATCTCTACTTATAGGTGTAACAATAATGGAATAACCTTGTCATGAGTCACTCTTATTTAGTTCGTTACATCTACCTTGCTATATAAGTAGGGGTTGTGCTACCAAACTTGATGTTTGTTAAAAAATTTACATTTATACCATATGTATATATTGGACTAGTTTAATTTCAACAATTTCTTTTGGAGAGAAGAATGTTAGATCCTAAAAGTAATTTTAATAATAAAAAAATTTAAAGTAGATCACATGTTAAGCACTAAGGAATAGTGAAAATCCACAAGAACATAAAAAGAAAAGACTTATCAATTATGAAGATGTCTATTTAGGTATACAATCTTATAACTAGAAGATCATCACATAAAGGCTTAATGCTCATCCCACCAAGGTAGTATCCTAGGAGAGCAATGAACAAGTAAAAGCCTAACCTCTTTCAAGTGGTTGTGCTTAGGCTTCGAACTTAGGTCTTATGAATTGAGAAAAAAGCACCTTACCATTACTATAAATGGTGGTTCCTTATACAATCTTATAACTAATTTTAAAATATTAGGAAATTAAAATTAATTTTTAGTATAAAAAATAAGAAGCTAATTTCTATCCTTACAACAATTACATCACTTTCAACCTCTATCTTTGAACTTAAAATAGCAAAAGAGTTAATGGTACGGCTAGAAAGTTATGATGAGGTAGCAACCTTATTAAAAATATTATATTCATTTAAAAATGAGGTACCTTTCTTTCATAATTACTTTTTCACTTAGGAAAACATTTCATTGAGAATAGTTACCATCACCTACATTTTACTTATCAACATTATTTATGATCTCTGAGTTAACATTATTATTTTTAGATGAGGATGAATTTATTATAAATGATTGTATATCTAGGACACATTTTTTGGATAAAGCATTATATAACTTAATAAATTAAAAAAATATAAGAATAGTACCTAGCATGTGTAATATGAATGTTATGGTTTTCCATCACACCATTTAGCTACAAAGTAATCCAAAATTTGAATTGATATATATTGCAATGTAAAATCAATAAACAATAATTCATACTTCAACAAGAAGAACAAAATCAATCTTACTAGTAATGAAATCTATAGGATGAGTTGTCATAATTTTTTTCTTTCTAGCACGCAAAACTACATTTCAAATATCAAGAATAATTTTTACATTAGAAGAAGTTGGAGTAATTCAAAATCCCCATAAGAAAAAGATAATTTTGGATAAACCATAGAGAAGAAAGAGAGAGTTGGAGCTTCAAATTTTTATTTTTGTTTTTCATAAAGCATTTCTAGCTCAACAAGTAGCATATTAACATCAAATCTATGGCTTAAGGATTTAGGTCAGAAGCCCAAACCAATAGGTTACATACCTTAATGTGCACTTATAGTAGAGAAAGTTATTAACTTTGACATATGCCATTTTAGATTTTACCTATATTTTCTTGGAAAAGAAGATGATAATATTAGAATAAAAAACCCTTGGTGCTTGTTATTGATGATGTCTTTGTTAAAATATTAATGTAATTCTATTTCTAAACTTGAAAAGGTATAATATATGACCATCTAGATTGCTACCTTTATTCTTCATTTGCTATAATACTTCCACTTATAATTTTGAGAGCAATTTACTCTCAAATATCTATATTTCTCAAGCTTTTTATTAATTAGTTAAAAAGTGTAACCTTTCTTGTTAGTTATACAAACTAAAACGTTTTTTGGTTAACATTTACTTTTATTTTTGTTTATTTATAAATTTTTTCTAGTTGATGCAAATATTAGTTTTAATCCTATTTCTAAATTTGCAATTAGTGTTACACCATTTGCAAAGATTAAAAGTTATATCTATGATTAATTTATTTTAATGACATAATATATAAGTACCTTTGTAGTTCACTTTTCTAGTTCATCAATGAAAAGGATGAACAATATTAGTGAAAGGAGATAACCTCGCATTACTCTTACATTGCTATAAAATTAATAGGATTGTAAAGTTTCTTCATCTTCTAATTTTAAAATTATTTCACTATAAATTTTAGGTGACATAGACTAGAATCAGCTTGAAGTTTTATAAGTCTACTCTATAATTTTTCTTTCATAATATAAGCAAATGCTTTAGCCAAATCAATAAAGCAAATAAATGTTTTAACTTGTCTGTTATGTTCTTATTCAATGCAATATTTGAAGTAATAAGATGATCATTCATGGAATGTTTTCTTCTAAATCCAACTTGTAAAACAATATATAAATTATTTTCTTCTAGCCATCTTCACAATTTTTATGCAAAAAATGGTATTTACTAAATTTTCAAATAGGCTATTGATCATGATCAATCTATAATTATTTAAATCTAATTTATGTTCTTTTTAAAATACATAACATCTCTACTAATCATCCACGGTATGGTCAAACCATTTTAAAGTCCTTCATTAAGAACTTTCCAAGTCTATGTCCAAACTAACTCTTCACCACATTTTAATAATTTTGTATTTATAAACTTTTTTAAGAGATTTTTTCAATTCCCTTTACTAAATCATATGTAAGTTATAAAATATCTAAATGCATGCAACTAGTTATGTTATTTGCCTTATGGTAAAATAGATTTTTGTAGAACTCTTTAATTTGTGCAAATAAAATATTAGTGCTTGAAGAAACTTTATTTTGAAAAATTTTCAAAATTTTCATAAATATTATTTTATCATTTGCCCCATATATTTTCAATTTTTTTTATTTTATCAAAGAAATTTCATATAATCTTAATTAAAGCTTCATTATTATAGGAATTTTTTATAGCTAACATTGCTTGTATACATTCTTTATCAAACCACTTCTTCTTACCTATAAACTTCTATTGCATAGTGACATTTCTAGCAACCTCTAGTAAAATGTCTTTTAGTTGAATCTCAAGTTTTCATTATTCCACAATTTTGTACCTCTTTCCAAAAAGGTCATGTATATTTAGTTGTAATACATTTTTTTATTTTCTACTCTTCCATATTGCTATAATATCTTTCTTGGATAGAAACTTGTAGACATTGAATTTAGATAATGATGAGTAAAACATAGATAATAAGAAGTTAAAAAAGAAGAGAGGATAATATTATTTTATTGATTTTTCAAACAACTAAGTGCCAAATCATTAGTCTTCTCGATTTATGGAATTTATTTCCACAACATTTGGTTCTAGGAGATGTCTTTTATTTTAAAAGTAATCTTCTTAACCATAAAAAAGAATTGAAATTGCAAGTAAAAGAACATACTTACAAGCTGGAAGTGAAGTCATCCCAGTCATTATGTTATGACTTCAACTGACATGAGCACTTGTGTCAAATTGTCATGATAAACACATCACCACCACTATTACACGAAAACACTCGAGAATTATACTGTGTAATTCACATGCTACCTACAAACTAAAAAATGCTACACAAGACTCTGCAACTTCCATAGAAAAGGGTTGAATTCATCCACAAAAGCTAGGAAATATGAAATAAGAATCGCAGAGAGAAAACAAATATAAGCAAGGAAAAGAACAATGCTACAAAAAATGTTTCCTCTACCTTCAACATTGCTCTGCAACAGCACAACAACAACAAAGTGCAAGGGCACCACATGCTACAGATCATAGGAACACCACGGTTTCAACACATAAAACATTGCACAAGCCTTGAAAGCTTCAAAGCACACTTCCACAAAGTTCTCTATCCAAGATAAAGATATCTAATAGATTAAAATAATATGTGGAAATGGCTATGTGACTGCCAAATAAATAGGCCAAGGGTCACGAAATCAACAACTAGGATTAAGACACAAGCAAAGGCTTCATATTACTTATATATCAATTTGTGGCTTAATCTGAATCCACAAAGTCACAACAGTTGGGTCAACATCAAATCGACAGTCATAAATTATAATCCACATGATAAGCATGTAGACCAATCACAACTTAGTTCTACAAACTTCCTACCCCAGATTGACCTAGATGTAATCTAAACTATCTATCTATCTTGATTGTGATTGTCAATTTGTGGACCCTCACCTTGTAAACTCGACAACAGCACAATAATTTCTACACCAATTTATCTCTCTGGGCCCTACAGAACAGAACCTTGTTAAGCTATGCATTGAGTTGGTTGTACACAAAACCAAATTACCTGAAATACCATAGAATGACCTTGATGTAATCTAAACCATACATCATGTAATCATGACCATTAATTCCTTAACCATCACCATGTAAAATTCACAACCCTACAGAACCTTGTTAAGCTATGCATTGAGTTGGTTGTACACAAAACCAAAATACCTGAAATACCACAGAATGACCTTGATGTAATCTAAACCATACATCATGTAATCATGACCATTGATTCCTTAACCATCACCATGTAAAATTCACAACCCTACAGCCATTTCTACACATCAATTGAATTTGTTTTCTATCTTTCTCAAACAAAGAGCCCTGTAGAAACTTGTTGGGCTATGCATTAAAGCTTTTGTGTTGGTGATCTGCAGCCCTTGGTGCCCTTGTGCTGAGCTTTGTTGTTTGTTTCTTTTGCACTATTACAAAGAGATAATAAACGTAGAGCAAAATTGTCCAAATCCTGGGGATTCTCCTGGGGCTGGCTGATGAAAATTACCTGGGCATTCCTATGCACAACTGGCATAGGCAGCGAACCTGGCAGGCGCTCATCGCAAGGATTCAGAAGCGTGCAGCCCACTGGACAAATAATTTCCTGACATGTAAGGGGAAGATGGTGTTGGCGTCCTAGGTGTTGGGGGCCATGATGCGGTTCGCAGCCTCGGTGGTGTCCCCGCCCCTCGGCGTCACTGCCAAGATTGACCAGACTATTCGCAATTTTGTTTGGTCTGGCGGCAAGGGAGGAAATAGGATGCATCTGCTAGCTTGGCCAAAAATAGTGTGGCCCCGGTACATGGGGGCG
>MNCI01036870.1:331850-356972 GCA_015680685.1 Gnetum montanum
GGGGGGGTTGGTCTCCTCCCCTTCTCCCTGGAGGTGGCCCTGGGCCGACATAGGCTCCTCCAGCGCCTGACCACTGACACTGAGGAGCCCTCCCTCTAGGTGCAAATCCTGAGGGAAAAGTACAGTCCCTGGACAGCGGCCAACTCTGACTCCCACACTTGGAGGTAGCTCTGCACTTAGGTTAGAGGGATGAACAGCGTTGAAGAGATCCACCTACACCCCCATCAGCTCCTGCAGAAGCTATTCCTGGCCGACCTGTGCTGGAAGCAGTTGTGGAAGGGCATTCTTCCAGAAAAAATCAAAGCCTTTTGGGTGGTTGATTCTCCACCAGGCCCTCCCTGTCCGTGCTGCGCTGCAGGCCCGGGGCATGGCAATCAATAATCTGTGCCCTATGTGCAATCAGCAGGTCGAGACTCAGCAGCACTTTGTTCTTGAGTGCCACGTAACCAAACAGATGTGGCGAACGGCGGGGCTCCACTCTCCGGAGTTCTCTGGCAACTCGGTAATGCTGGCGGTGCTCTGGGTCCTGTGGCAGGCCCGGAATGATTGCATTTTCAATGGTACAGCAATCCCCCCCGTGAGCACCCTTGCCAGAAAGACGTGGAAGCTTTGGACAGAAATTGCCTCAGCAACGGCTCCTCCACCCACCTCAGAACTTCAGCAGCTGACGCAAACGCGGCGGGGGTAGGGGGGCCACCTTGCACAGCGGGAACATCCCCCACGACAGAGCCCCAGAGTGGACAAGCCCTGGACAGCTTCACGAGGAGGAGAGGCAGGAACGTAATGCTGGCGTCTCTTCCTCTCTTGGGGATCACACCCCGATCCTCCCTATGCAGGCTTGGGTGGAAAGCGCCCCCAATTCACGCAGGACCAGCATTGCCCAGATTATTGATGAATATAGACGTCGTAGGGTGGATGGACCAGAGCAGCCCAGGATGGGCAAAAAATAAAGACCGTCCGCGTCTCCCGGCTGCCTGCCATCGCTGCAGGTGGTCTGGGCACCCTGGGTGGGGTGTTTCTTGATGGAAAATTGGTCTCTTTTTCTTGGGGGTGGGCTACCTTTTTCGCTTCCGTGTGTTCTTGGTGGGGATTTCCCTGTCCGGTGGGGCCAGCAGCCCTAGCCCACGCTGTACCCATGTATAGCTACTCCTTTTTCTTTTTTGAAAATTAATATAGCCTGACCTTTTTCAAAAAAAAAAAAGAAAGAACATACTTACATTTATTCAATTACACATTATAATCTTTGTAATTCTTCCAACTTTTTTCATTGTGAAGATATTTGTTTAATGGATGTCTTTGTTTGCTCAAGAAAAGAGATGCTTAGGAAAAGAAAAGAAAAAACTTGTTGAAATTAAGTATACCAAAAAAAAAAAAATCTAATGCTAAAGATATGAAAAATCAAGTTAATGTTAATGATAATAAAAGATCAAATAGCAATAAAGAATCTAGAGCAGATAGAAACTTCTATGAATGATTTTACTTATACTATAAAAAATATTAATTGGTCTAAATAGATAGCTTATAAGTCAATATGTCCTAATCTGACAAAAATAATATTAACTCAAAGATCAAAAGTAATATTGACAATAAGGTTACATTTGATGGCAAATATTTTTAATATAAGATTAATATTAAAGGACAAAGTAATGAAGTTATAGAATATATGCCATCATTTTGTTATGTATCTAGTTTTTCTACAAATTTTAGTATTGTGCTACAATTTTTTATTGGTACCTCAAATCCTTTTGCTATTTTAAGTTCAAGAATAGACATTGAAAGTGATGTAAATGTTATTGTAGGTGAAACCATCCTCCTTGATAATAACTGATTTTCTTCTCTTAATTTTTCAAAATATGAATTACAAGGTTGTACATTGGATTAAAAATCCCTAAAATTGGAAATTTTTTCCTTTCCATGTTGTTTTTGTTATTCTCTACTAGCATGTAATGTACGATGAATCCCTTTTTCTTATTATTAATATTATTTTTCAAGGGTTAACATAAAAAAAGGAACAAATAGTTTGAAATTAAGAGAACATTGAATTAAGCTAATATAAGAGTAACTAAAAAATATTACCTCATTAATAAAGTACATTAAAGAGTGGGGGTGGGGGTGTTGAACCCCAAAAAATGATAATAATGAAAAAAATTCAAATCATCAACATAGAAAAGATAGTATGAATAAAAGCCAAATAGTTGTAGGATATCTTTTCAAGTTTTCATCTTTACAATCAATCTTGAGAAACTTCCCTTCTAGGGTAGGAAAAGGATTAGTCATTGTACTTATTTAGAACTACCATCATAGGTCTTTACTTCTTACTAAAAGGGTCTCTTGTAAATAGAAAAAGAATACTCTCTCTAAAGAAAAATGGATCAAATAATTAAAAATAAGAAACAAATTTCAACAATAGGAGCTAATAGCTTTACCAACTTGAGCTTATAAACCAAAAAGGGATTAATACTATAGAAAATAAATTAATTGTTCAACCTTCATTAGAATTTTATTTTTTTTTGGCTTGAAGCTATAATTGAAAAGTAACAACTTCGTGAATATAATATTTAACACTTAAAAATAGATCATAGTTATGCTCTTGCTACTAAAAAATAATTGCATAATGAAGCTTCTAAAGAGAATAGAGAATAAATAGTTGAAGAAACTTCCAAATATAAAGAAAAGAAAGTAGATGCATCAAGTTGATCACTAAAATGATATCATTGATACTTGGTTAAAAGTTGTTGCAAATTTTAGATGTCCATTTTCAAATATGTTGTGCAATTAGACATTTAAAAAACATGTGAAAATGAGTCTTCACTTCCACAAAGAGAATAAAAAAGATAAACAATTCCCATACACTAAAAATGAGTACTGATAGGAAGACCTTGATGTATTGGACATCATAAAAAATTTGAAGTACTCAAATGGTAGAAACTTTCAAATATCTGTTGTTTTTCTTATCCAAAAGTCTAGTGATGATTGCATTTTTTAGGTCTTATTAAATATGTTATGAATAAGATAATTTTTACAAATTATCTCATATGTAACTTTGGAGTTAAATAGGAAAAACAAATCTAAAGTCATTCCTAAAAATATCTAGAAAAGCTTGATATAAACTATTATCAACTTTAAATAAATTATCAAGACCATAAATCAATTTTTAAAAGTTTTTATATTCATTTTATTCCAACTATAGAGGCTAGAAATATCCTTCTATGTAATCCATCTATCATGAATATATAAATAAGAAACTATTGTGATTCCTAATTTACTCCTAGTGGTGAACAAATTAGATGAATTAGTAGTGAAAATCCCTTTATTAAAAGGAAACTACCATGGACTAATTTCCTTAAGCATATCTTTTGAAATTGTAATACAATTATAGTTATAGTACTTGTAAAGCATGCACCATATCTAACAAATTTATTTAAGCATTAGAGAACTGATGAGCGGCTAGGTACCCCCATGCCCAACCATGCAAATCAAGGGCATTCACACATGGATCGGTTGAATTTCGTAGACTGTAAGCACTTTGCATACACCAGACCCTAACTTGCAAAACCTTGTGTTAGAACGGTCGTTGTCTTCCCAACCTCACTTGTGGTGTTCTGATTGCGATGGTTAAGTAAGGTTGAGGCAAATGATTATTATAGCTTTTTCACTTTATCTTCTAGTATCTAATTCTTGGAATGGAAAGTAAGGAATGGAATATTGCAGAATCCATAATTATCCTAATCTATATCTTAACTCTTCCTAGCATAAGTATCTGATCCCATCTTCCATGCACATCCTAAGCATCCCCTAATGACTATTGGGTTACCAGATGTTAAGCATCGTTGGGTTGCCAAGTGTTGGGTTTACATTCGAGATGGTCGTACTTATGGTTTCTACGAACTATAAAAGAGCAATAGAGATTAAAATAATAACGATGGAAACTTAAGGAATTATTAAAGCATAGAAATATTAAATTATTAAATGCATCAAATGACTAATTCCAATTGCTGCAAGGAATGCTTGAAAATCTCGTCTTTATTGTTGTTCACGCCAATGGGCTCAGGTACATCAGCGCTCAAATAAAGAGCCAGACACCTTTCTTACACCTACTACAGGCACTTGGAAATTATTCTAACTCTCGTAGAAACAAACTACAAGAGCTTTGCTACAACTGCCAAAAAGGTACCTAAGTGTGGTGGGAGCCCACTTATTTATAGGCTGAAACAGGCTCTGCGTAAACCGGGCCACATCGACACATGGAGGGATGCGTTGATGAGGCTGCATATACAGGGTCCTGTATACACAGCCTAGTCAATGCATTAATTTTTTAGCACTTCATGATATCCCCACGACTGAGTAAAAACTCATCCACAAGTTCCTCTACAATTTGGAAGGTATGGACTTTTTATTACAACATACATGACACAACACCAATTTTACTGATGGGCCAAGTGCTCAAGTGTATAGAGAAGGAAAAATTACAAAATGGTGGTGTTCAAAGACAAAATTGAACACGCTAATAGTCCTGGATTCTCTATATTGTTGAAAGATGCAAAAATTGCTGGAGAAGATCACACTGTCCCTAGGGGTAGTCGTTTTGACGGATCTTCACCAGCCTTTGGCCCACGTGGTAGTGGTGGCACGAATGATGACTACCCTGCAGCAGTTGCAAATTTTGGAGGCAACCAGAAAGCCTTCAAGAAGGCCCTCATTTTTTCCTCCTTGCTTCAGGGATCGTTCACAGTCCAAGAAGCTTCACCAATGTGTGCCAGGATTGGAACCTCCCAAGGACACGACAGTGCAGGGAAGAGTTCTTTCAAATTGACAAACCAGGTTGTGAACTGTTTTCATTCAATGTCAAAATGCTCGAATTAATGTCTATAGTTGCTGGTAGTCATTCATTTGATGGGCCAAGTTCTCCATGACTGCATGTTGTCCTTCAAAACACGTGCTAAGAACCTTGAGTTCTGCATTTTCTATTTCCAATTTTTATTTTGTTACCTTGTATGCTTGGAACTCGCCTTCGTATAAAGAATATGAGGTGGCCACTTGCTATTCCAATTTAGACCATGGTCTCCTAGCTGTTAGCATAACTAGATTTTCATAGCAAAGGTTGGCCAACTCCATGTATTCTATCATTTCTTCAATCTACAGTTCCTTGAGGCAGATCTCAACCTGGTTGTAGGCATTTAACCCATCAAAGATAGGTTGTCATACCTCACCTCCTTCTTGGAGCTACTAGAGTGCTTGGTTCATCTTAGCCTTTGCGACTTGAATTTGTTTCTCGTTCACTTCCTTTTGCAATCCCACTTGGTCCTTGTAATGATTCTTAGCTTTTTCAAATTTAAGGACTTTGTTCTTCCAAGTGATGATTTCGATGGCTAATTTCTGTCACAAGGTTCGAACCTCCTCCATAGACAAATTTTGATTTTCAGTGGCCAACCTCCTAACATCAGCGTTCACCCTAGCTAGCTCTTCTTGTTATTGGTGAATAAAGCTTTTCATGTGTTCATGTTTAGCGACATTACGCAGGCGATGAACTTCTGCGGTCAACCTGACATTCTCCTAGTGAACCTCTATCAAGTTCTTGTTTAAATGATATGCATGAGAATTTTCCAAGGACTTATCAAGGATTGCCGACTCTCGCTCATCCTCAACTATCTGAAGTTTGGCCTAAAGCTATTGAAAAGCTTCATCTCTAGTGAGCTCACAGTTGAGGAGAGCTGGATCGACAAGTTGGGTTCTTAATTGAGCAACTTCTGTTGCCAAGCACTGAAAATTGGCTTGAGCAGCTTCAAGTTGCCCTTCCAAGATGAGGCTCTTACCCCTTGCCGAGAGCAACTCCAACTGGGTTGTAGTGATGTTGTCCAGAAGGTCGAAGACATCCGAAAGTGGTTGCCCGATTCCCACCAGTTGGTACAACAGTTCTTCATGTTGGGCTGCATCTATCCTACTACATGAAGTCCCAGTGAATGCCTATACATCTTCGAGTCCATGTACGTCTAGTACAGGTGCTACTGATGCTTTGAGGGCCATAGCAATCGTGTCAGCAACCACTTCGGCCGCAACCTCCTATCCTTGGCGCTGCATCACTAGGACTATCGCCCCCTTGCCATCTTCCAAGCATACCAAGAAAGTAGTGGAGTTTCATGAAATTTTAGGAAATAACTGTTGCATGGATACCGTTACCTCTTGGACACTAGGATTAGTTCTTCTAGATACCTGCGTGGGCCCCGGGGCTAAGAAATGATGATCGCAAGTTAATACTCCCATCCATGAGAACCTGCCAAGGCATGAGAAGTTCATGGAAATCATGACAAACATTCAAAACATAAGAAGGGCAGTGAGGTGAGTTATGGAGAGAAAAGGGTGAAGAGAGAGATGAAAGAATTGGAATTCCGATCATCGATCACATGAAACCTCATGTGCAATTGTGGTTAAGTGACTTGGTAGAACCTTTTTTGAGTTCAGACCCAAAACCAACCACATACAGTGACATCACAGCAACATGCAAAGCCTCGTACATCCACCAAGTACACAAGAATGCACCCACAAAGAACCACCATTCCAACAGGTGTGAGAGAAAGGAAGTGAAACGGGACTAAGTTAGAGGGGACGAAGTGAGTCATATAACTAGTTTTCATGACCTTGGAGAGGTAGTCTAAGGGGTGTGCTTTGAATTCCAACAAACTTAGGTTTTTATTTTTTTTCTTGTTATTTCATGGGAACCACACCATGCAAAGACCCATGCTTGGTTGCATGCATTCGACCAAGGGGTGTGCTTTGAATCCTCATGTTTCTTGTTTTTTTTTTGAATTTTTGCGATGAGGACCACACCATGCAAGGTCAAATTACCTAGGAGCTTCCTTGTAGAGAAGAATGTGGAGTGGTAAGAAATTTGTAAGGACACACCGGTGACCTGGGGGACAGGAGAGGATAACGAATGTTGCATTCCCCTTGAAGTCACACCTGATTCAAACCATTAGGTCATCCCCGAGTTTGGGAACTACACAAGTCACACATTAATTAAAATGTTTTTAAGTGAAGGGGTTGCATGTTTCCAAAGGAAGGAAAACCATGGAGTCAGTGAATGGGTGGATGACATGGACTCATTGCTGATTTTATGAGATGAAAATAGACGTAAAGTTCAAGAACAACAATGTGAGGGCAGAAGTGAGATAAACTAGGTGGACCATTTTACACAACCCATTGCAATGAAAACCATTTGTGCCAGACACCTGATGACAATAAGACAACTTATTAGCAACCAATTGAAAATTAAACAAACACACATGCATGAATAATCAATAAAGAGATGGAAAAGTAATTAAAGAAAGGAAAAGTTAGTCAAAATTTGCAAACGTATGAACGATGTTGAAAAGCAAAAAGGTGTAAAATAAAAAATTTCAAAAACAATGGGGAGCTTGGTAGAATGGATTAGCATCGAGGATGGTATCCCCCATGATTGAGTAGAAAGGAGGAGACGCAAAAAATGGAACGAGGCTATCCTAGTGATGATGAGGCGGTAGCACTAGTTAGGTGGAGTTCATGGAAAGGTTTTAATTATTGTCGATTGACCAACTGCATTCTTGTGGGGTCCTCAAGTTTACGTATAAGAAAGGCCCTGAATGGGAAGGTTTCAAAGACAATGTAAGGTCCCTCCCACAGTGTTTGAAACTTGGTCAGTTGTGGTACATGTGTGGGGTTCCAGTAAAGCACCTTATATCTATGTCTAAATGTTACCTTTTGAATCCTAAGATCATGTCATTTTTTCTTGTAGGCCTTGTGAATCTCATTTGAAGATAGGGCTACTAATCGATTCTCATTTAACACACTTAGGTTGATAAGTTGTTCACATTGTGCTAGGGGTAGGTCAAGACCTAAGTCACTAGTTATGGATAGTGTCCAGAGTTTTGCTTGGATTGGGAGTTTTGGTAGCTTACCATACACTAACTCATAGGGAGAGTAACCTATAGGAAGTTTCCAAGTGGAGTGATAGGCCTAGAGGGCATCGTTAAGTTTGGTGCTATAGTCCCTCCTATATTTACTGATGGTTCGAGTGAGGATTTTGGTGATCTCCCTATTGGTGACTTTTACCTACCCATTGGCTTGGGGGTGATAAGGTGTTGTAAATTTATGGGTAACCCCCAAGTGTTGCATGAGTTTATGAAAAGTGATGCACGTGAAATGTGTTCCATTTTTTGAGATGAGTGCACAGGGCACTCCAAACCTGTTGATGATTTGCTACAAGACAAATCGTGCAGCGGTGTTTGAGGAACAGTCAACGACGGCTGTCACATGTACCCACTTTTTACAGTAGTTCATAGCGATGATGATATACACCTTCCCATTGGATAGGGGTGTGATGGGACCCATGAAGTTGATGCCCCAGATGTCGAAGGGCTCCAGTGGTTGGATCCATTGTTGAGGTCCCTCCAATCATGCAGTCATCCCACCATCTCTCTGGCATCATTCATAGGAGCAAGTGAACCATTGTGCATCCCTAAAAATTGTAGGCTAGTAATATCCTACAAGCAGGATCTTAATGGTTGTGCATCATCTAGCATAGTGGCCCCCACAAGGGCCCTCGTGAGCTTCTTGGAGGACACGCAGTGTATCGTCATCAGGGACACAACATCGAACCAAGCCATCTATGCACACCTTATAAAGGTGGCCATTGATTTCCATGAAGTGCTTGGCCTTATGGAGAAACTAGTTTTTCTACCGATGGTCCCACTCCTTTGGCAATTCCTGAGTTGTGAGATAGGTGAGGATGTGGTTGAACCAAGGTGATTCTTTGGGCACTTGCGTATCAACCACTCCCGCGAAGAGAAGTTCATTTGGAAATTGGTCAGAGAGGGGCTCCTCCTCTTCTATGTCATCCCATCACAACTGAGACAAGTGGTCAACAACCACATTCTCAGTTCCCTTTTGATCTACCATAGTGAGGTCAAATTCCTGAAGAATCACCAGCCACCATATGATACGGGGGCTCACCATTGGTTTGTTCATCAGGAACTGGATGGCACTATGGTTGGGATGCACAAACACCTTGTACCCGAGCACATAGTATCACAATTTTTCCAAGGTGAACATGACCGCCATCAACTCCTTTTCAGTGGTGGTGTAGTTAAGCTAAGCACCCACAATGCTATGGCTCACACAGTGAATATAGTATGGGTGTTTTTTTATCATCCCACTGTGTAAACACAGCTCCCAATGCATAATTGGATGCATCTATCATGATGCGAAAGGGCCTGGACCAATCAGGTGTCTATAGAACTGGAGTCTCTACAAGTTTTTGTTTAAGCATTTGGAATGCGGATTCACATTCCCTAGTCTAGAAAAATAAAGCATCTTTCTTCATGAGTTCCACCAATGGCTTAGCGATCTTTGAGAAATTTTTGATGAAGCACTAGTAGTAACCATTGTGGCCAAGGAATGAACGAACATCTTTTACAGTGCTTGGTTGTCGAGTGATTCCTTGGATGACCCTAATTTTTTTAGGATCCACGCTAATCCCTGTCTGTGAAATATGGTGCCCTAGCACAACACCCTCCTAGACCATTAAGTGGCTTTTCTACTAGTTGAGCCATAGGTTAGTGTCCACACATCTTTTTAGAACTTGCTTAAGGTAGTCCAAGGCTTGATCGAATGTGGCTCCATAGTTAGAGAAGTCGTCCATGAAGACTTCTACCCCATTGCCAATTTTCTACTAGAAGATGTTGAGGACAAGGCATTGGAAAGTGGCAGGTGCATTACATAGGCCAAAATGCATCTTTTTGTATGCAAAAGTCCCCTAGGGACTTGTGAAAGTTATCTTGGCCTGGTCTACTGGTGCAATTTGGATTTGGTTATAGCCACTATAACAATCCAAAAAGCTATAATAACGATGCCCCGCAATGGTATCCAACACTTGGTCCACAAATTGGAGTGGGAAGTGATCTTTGAAGGTAGCCATGTTGAGCAATCGAAAATCTATATAGACCCTCCATTTTCTACCCTTCTTTGGCACAATAATGAGTGGATTAACCCATTCACTATCGGAAATAGAGTAGATGAACCCCGCTTTTAGCAACTGCTCGATTTCATCTTTGACGACCTCCTTCAATTTGGGGTTCAATCGCCTTTGTGGTTGTCTTCATGGCTTCATGGAGGGATCGATATAAATCCAATGTTGAAAAACCCTAGGATTCACTCTTGTTAATTTAGAATAAAACCATGAAAAAGAAGCTTCCCATTTGTTCACCACCTTCAACAATTTCTTCTTCTATTCAGAAGCAAGGGTGGCATTGATAATCACCAGTTTCCCATTCTACAAAAATGCGTATTCTAGGTGGGCCGGTAAGAGTTTGAGTTCCAAGGTCTCTTGTTTGAAGCTTTCAGGGATTTGCAACTTTCCCCAATCATCATGGTCATCAACAATAGATACTTGTTGATGAACCTCTTCCAAATGATCCATGCTTTCTATGTAGGCTTGTACAAGCCCCTCAGATGGTTCCATGCACAAGGTGCTGCTAGCACAATCAGTGATTAGCCACTAGGTGCCTTCTTGATTTGTGGTTACTATGTACAGGCATTGTTGGACTTGTGAGTCCTCAGTACATCGACTGCATGCTTGAATAGATGTCTACTTAGCGCACCATAGCTGTTGCACACAGTTGCACCCGGAGTCATTGTACACAATGCATGGAATGCGCTTCTTCTTAATCTTTCTAAAAGGATTTTTCTTTGAAATTTAAAGGAAAGATCTTGGAGTCCTAGTCTTGCATCCACCATGCTCAGCTAGACTCTTCCCATTATGATTAGAAAGTTTCCCTTACAATTCTCAACATGGATGATGAGGAAATCAGCAGGATAGGACCACCCGCAAACGATGGTCACAAAGTCTTCCACCAATCCCAAGGGAACAATAATGGATTGGTTTGCCAGCTTGAGCCGAATGTTGCTCTTCTTTAATGGGGGCAGGTTCTAATTCTTGTACATGTCATGTGAAATCAAATTGACTCCTGAACTTGAATCTAGAAGGGCTTTACATGGCTCATTTCTTGCCACATAAAGATAAATGAGGGGGCTTCCCGAATTAGTCAATTTTTGGGGAAGATGACTTGCCTTTATCCAATCAATCACTACGTGTGTGAGCATAACCATTTGTACGTTGGAGGGTGTTTGGTTTGAAGGCTGCTCGAAGGGTGGAACAATGAAGGAGATTTGATGTTCAGAGGCACTACCAAAGGTGTGTGTGATGGTATGTTTAGATTATTGGGCCAGAAAAAGGGGTGTTTTTGTGGCTTCACTTCCGGTCCACTCGGCTGAGGAGCCAGTTGTAGGTTGACATCCCTCGTAGCATTGCATTGATGTGGCTGTGGTGGGATTTCCCCCTACATAGGTGGAGCAGGTGGTAACTGAGTGGGGTGTTGTTGAGTAGGGACGACAGGAAAAGGTGATGGAGGATAGTAAAGATGTGGGCCTTTCCCCCTGGGTGATGGAGATTGTGGTTGGAAATATTCCGGGGGGTGCTAGTAATTCTAAAAGGTTGAGTGACTGAAAGAGTCCCGTGGAGAGACTGGTTGCTGAACGTAGTACCCATAGGGATCTGGTTGTTAGTAAGGGTACTGTTGCCTTGGAGGTGGCATCCCCCATGCTTATGGGTGTTGCCACTGCTGAAAGTATTCATAAGGTTGTGATGGTGCTTCAATTGGATAATATCCTTGCTGCTGGTGGAACTACCTAGGATTACCTTGTGGGTAAGGCACCCTTCATGGTGTTTGCCTCTTTTCCAAGCGAGGATTCAACGCATACACCCTAGAATCTTGTAGATGTAACACCACAGGACAACACCCCTTAGGATGTTCATATTGGCATATGTCACATTCATTATCTTCCTCTGTATTAGATTCTGCAACTTGTTCTGCTACAACAAATTTGCCCTTATCCTTATGGTGGGCATGTTCAGCTTCCTTCTTCCTACATTGATCATAATCATTACCTTGCTCTCTGGACTCCTCTGCAATCTTCAAAATACTTTAGAATTTTTCTTCCAAAGATTCCCACATCTTGTCAACCTTTGCCGATATTTTAGAGGAAAATTTCTATAGGGGCAAGGTTTTTTGATTCACCATTGCATCCAGTGGTGATTCCTCCTCATCTTCACAAAATCAGACCTCCCTCTTTCTGATGGAGCGATCCCGATTAAACTCCTTTGCACTTTCCTTCTTTCTGAGTTTCCCCTCTTCTTTAGCCACTTGCTCAATGAGGCGCTACAGTTTATGGGCCCTTAATTCTGATAGTCGTCCCTGGGCATATACGCCAAGGATCTTTCTAGTTTTAAAGTAGAGCCCATCAACGATATGGTGAAGCTATGCCCGCTGAGAGTAGCCATGAACAGGGCATCAATGTAACAATGAATAGTATCTACTCATGGCTGCATCCAAGGGTTAATGACTACCTTGCTTCTAGCCTTGGATTTGACATCTCCGGTTCGCCACTCTGGAGCAGGTTTAATACTTATCGTTGAAGATCTTCAGCATTGTACTCCATCTCCTAATTGATTCCAGTTCCAAAGACCAACACCAACTTTTTTCTTCTTTGATGAGTATGCGAGGGAACAACTTAAGCTTTTGCAAATCATTGTCGATGTTTTGCAGGGTGTAAGCATCATGAAATGCTTGCAGGTGAGTTTGTGGATCACAATTGTATCCCCCTTCAAATCTAGGGATGTTGTTAATGTCAATGCATTTGATCCGGATATACTTCAAGTGCCTGTTGGGTATCTGAACTGCCTCGATGATATGGAGCATGCTTCGAGTAGCCAAGAATGGCTCATCCGAGTCATAGTCTTGCTGAGGACCACGATGTCTATGACGATTTTAGCTGCCTCTCCTTTGATGATGGTGAGCTTCGCACAATTAGTCACATGCTTCCTCATGCTGTTCCCTTCGGTCCTTATGACCACCATCACCTTTCTCCTTTCTACCACGGTTATGATCGGAGTTTGAACTGGATGAAGGTAGAGGGAAGCTAGAGGATGGAGAAGAGGGAGAGGGATCACCATCGCCCTGGTGTCGATCTTTCCCTTTTCTTTGATGGCGGCCTCGGTCTTCCTACCCATCTTTGCTTGTACCGTAACTTCTCCTACGTGACCCTCCATCCTCTTGGGAGTACTAGTCACTTGATTGCTTGTTTTGGATGATGGACTGATTGATCTGATGCCCTAGAGGAAGTTTGACCTAATGGAAATCGTGAAAGATAGGCTCCCCATCATCTTGCAACCCTTGCAAGAATAAGGGGTGACTGAATTGTTTCCCCTTCATGTGTTCATACCGTTATGCCTGTTGCTGGTCTCGTGCCCATTGGGCCTCAATGGGATGATAGTCCTAGTAGTCATAATCCTCCATGATGTACTCCACACCACAATTCTGAATGCCTAGTTTGGCAAGATTGTGAAATAGCATTCCAGGAGCAGATTGGTCAGGTGCTAATATGATGTTACCTTCCATGTCTCGCCATCATGAATGTTCATCCTGATGTAGGATGAAGGTGAAGTCGGGGACATATTCATCTAGATGCATGTAGACCACCTCACATTCTTATGGCACCGGTGGGTTGGATTCATCTCACTTGTGAGAAGAAGACATGTTGGATATTAGATGATCCACTAGTTGGTGTACCTTACTTTTTACTTAGTCCACTTAGTGTGCGTAAATTTTACTATCCTAGGTCCATTCCAACGACGTGAATGATAAGTTTGCTAAGGTTAAATGGCACATGTAAGACTAATAGTCCCCGACAATGGTGTCAATGATGAGCGGCTAGGTACCCCCATGCCCAACCGTGCAAATCACGGGCGTTCACACGTGACTCGGTCGAATTTCGCAGACTATAAGCACTTTGCATACACCAGACCCTAACCTGCAAACCCTTGTGTTAGAACAGTCGTTGTCTTCCCAACCTTACTTGTGGTGTTCTGATTGTGACGGTTAAGTGAGGTTGAGGCAAATGATTTTTATGGATTTTTCACTTTATCTTCTAGCGTCTAATTCTTGGAATGGAAAGTAAGGAATGAAATATTGCAGAATCTATAATTATCCTAATCTATATCTTAACTCTTCATAGCATAAGTATCCGATCCCATCTTCCGTGCACATTCTGAGCATCCCCTAACCACTACTGGGTTACCAGATGTTAAGCGTCGTTGGTTTGCCAAGTGTTGGATTTACATTCGAGATGGTCGTACTTATGGTTTCTACGAACTAGAAAAGAGCAATAGTGATTAAAATAATAATGACGGAAACTTGAGGAATTATTAAAGCATAGAAATATTAAACTATTAAATGCATCAAATGACTAAGTCCAATTACTGCAAGGAATGCTTGAAAAGCTCATCTTTATTGCCATTCATGCCAATGGGCTCAGGTACATTAGCGCTTGAATAAAGAGCCAGACACCTTTCTTACACCTACTACGGGCACTTGGAAAATATTCTAACTCTCGTGAAAACAAACTGGAAGAGCTTCGCTACAACTGCCAAAAAGGTACCTAAGTCCACGTAAACGGGGCCACGTCGACGCATGGAGGAATGTGTCGACGGGCGGCGTATATGGGACCCGTATACGCACCCTAGTCGACACATCGACTGTTTAGCACTTCATCAAGAACCATGAATAAAAATAATTTGAAAGCCATAGTGGATAGTGGAATATGTTGATAGTTTTGATTGGGAAATGAGCCTTGTATAGAGGGATAACCTTAATATACTAACATAATCTTGGTGTAAGATGTATTTTTCTCTAGCTACCTCGTTCATTGTCTTTGTCCTTCGAGTCTTGTAAAAGATTTATATATATTTTCGTTACCTAGTATTTTACGGGGACTTCCTCCTTATTTATCATATGCGACAAGTGTGAATGATGATTCCATTAATTATTAAGATAGGGAAGCTTAGTATTTCAACAACACATAATTACTTTACCCACAAGACTCAGCAATGGTTAGTAACCTCTATGAAAAAACTCTATATACGATAGAAAATTCTGCAAACCTATACTGACCGTAGTCTAACTAAACTTTCATTTCCAATTAATTTTCATTTAATAATTACCATGTTCACACATTTAATCTCTTGTAAAATAAGAAATGCTCCGAGTGTTTATTATGATTTGCTTTTTTTTTCTTTTCTTCGTATTAATTAATAATTTGCATAATGACATTCGGTTTGTTCCAACTATTAAGCTTGAAAAAAGTTAAAAAGGACCGTTTTTTTCATCCTCTTCCAAAACCCTGAAAACTGCGGGTATGCATTAAATTATTGGTTCATTTTATTAAAATTTGGACCGATTTCACTGATCAAATCGTCTACAAACCCGTGTTTTCTCTGGTTTCCTACCTAGTCATGGCATCACTGAATTCACCACAGGCGTTGCAACAACCCTTTGAAAACACCGAAGAGTACATTCAAGCTGATTCCATCGTGGGTTTATGAAATTGTGTGAAATTACGGTTTGCAAGTACCACCTGGTCTTGTTACTGCATTGGTGTTGTTACTGCTGCATCTGGCTACACTTCATAGAGGCCCACACCATTTTAAAAACCGCTGGCATTCTGGCACATTCAACCGTCACTGGTGTCGTCACAAAGCGATATGTGATACCTAATAATTCTTGCAACTGAGCAAGTCTCTGGGCGGGGCTGGTGCATAGGGCAGCAACTGTTGCACGATTTCGCCGCCTTTGCTTTTAAAGTTTTAATATTTATCGCCCTTTTTTCTTTGAAATGAGTTACAAAAATCAGAAATGTCAAACGAACGCACGAATTTAGAAGATGTGCGAATTTCCAACGGATCAGACCCACCTGAAAACAGACATGTACATTGCTTATGGACTTGGTCAGTCGAACGTGGACGAACAAGCATCGCATCGCATCTTAGCGCAGCAGTTATGATTGAAATAATAAAACACTTATAAATTAGATTATGCCTTTTTCTCGAACACGGACACTTGACGCAAATCACAGCGAACCACACATCATGATATTGGCATCGTCGATCGGCAGATGCAATGAATGCGCACAAGAACATGATCATGATGAAGAATTTGTCATGCATATCTATGATAGCAATGGCATGCATTGTAATGCTTTCATGAATCATGAACAATTATGATGGACCGATGATCGATGCTGGGACACTTCATAAATCATGACAGACATAAAATAAGCCAACAGCATAACGGCCAAGTGCCATTTTCAATTCATGTGGAATCTGGATTGCCTATGCTAACACAACCAGTCCACCACCAAATTTTCTGCCATACATTACATTGATCGAGGCCTGCCATGAAAGCAGCATAGTATTCTGTTTCCCAATCCGCAGCAGCGAAATTATGTGTTCCATTACAGACACACTGTTGCAAAAGAAATTCAGTTGGCATGTGTCGTCCAGAGTCGAGACCAGTGCAACTGCAACATCACCGATTGGAAGCTGCTCAACAATCTCCCATAATGAGCCTCTGGTCAGATGACTGCTATAAATAAAACCCTAAGACCATGCTGTTTGCTGAGCTGATTAATGCTGTTGACATATGCTATTACACTGCTTACCTACCAATGCAACTGTGAAGCTCATTCATCAATCTTTGAAATGCGTTTTAAAACAAACCCAATTGTTCAAGGCCATGTTGACACCATTGCTTGGCCGGCAAGCATCACGGGAATGCGGCCACCTTAACTTATTTTCACGCATCATCGCGGTTTTCAAGAAAAGATTCTCCCTTGAGCTCTCACATGCATGTCGGCTTGCATGGAGTCAAAGAAAAAAAAATTCCTTCGACGCATGCAGATGGATTTGTGGGTCGCTGTTAATTCAGTTGGCATAGTAAGTTAGGTTTTGCTGCTTGGCAGGGGTGACAGGTGTTGACAATAAGTAGAAATTGAGATTCGCGTAAGTTCCATGCGCGCCACAGGTGTTGGGAATGGGACATGTCAAAAGAAAGAATTACCATTAAAGTTGAATTATACGCACCAACTTCCGCCGAAGCGAGTGTTGGCACGCCAACCACGTTTCTCTGCTTTTTGTTGGGTTTCCAGCTTTGTAGGGACAAAAGTGGACTTGCTTCTTGTTCTTGATGCGATTATTTACCTTTTGCTCAATTTGCCATTTCAATTGCCGTCCTTTTAACTTTTGTACATGTCAGCATTCTTTTGTCACGCTCATGTCCCCATCGCTAATTGCTTTTGGCAAAGGCAGGTCTCCAATTCACATTAAAGAAGCACAAGAAAGTAATGGCCTAATCATTTCCTAATCACTAATCTTTCATAGCAAAACTCACAATGTCCTCCAATGCCATGCTCTACGCCAGCCTTGACGGAATCTTTTTTAACCACGGTAAGCTAAAAACTTGGGTCAAGATGCCTTGACAGTCGGTGCCAATTCAAATTCTACCTCTCAAATATACGCACCGTGGTGAACCTGTTATCATTTCATATTATATTTTTGCATTCAGTTCAATATTTTCGTCTGTCCACATCTAGAAGTCGGTTTTTGCTGTCTTTCCCGACTATTGCAGATACATTGCCCGTATTTTGCTGGACTAGGAGAATCGAAGTTTAAACTCCCGAAAGAACCATATTCTTGATGGTCATAAATTGAGCTACCCAACTAATTTTGGTTTGGGTATTGTTGATGGATAAATTTTGGACGCATCAATATTGGGAAAGAAAAAAGAAAAAATTTGTTTGAGGAGACTATTGCCTGGGGCACCTCTCATATGGGTACCTAAACTTGGGAATAGTTACCATAAACTTGGGAATAGTTTTAGCTAAAGAGAGCTATGTGATGTCTTTAAAACAGTAAACCAAAAAATCAGGAATTTAAATTAGATGATTGTGTTAAATTTCAGAATATAATAAGGTGGTCCATCGCTGTCAATGGTACCCACTACTCGGTAGGAAAACTATGATCGTCGCCTAAAGAGGGAAAGAGAGAGGGATGTCATTGCTATTTGCTCTACACTACCACGTGCTTCTGATATGCCATGTGGTGGAGAGAGAGGGAGCGAATCTATGTGCCATCCACACACTTGCTACACTGTTAAGAAAGAAAAGAGAACCTCGTTGCCGAGAAAGACTGCTTGCTGTTGTTGTCGCTGATCATTATCTACTAATAACGAGGCCACTACTGATGTGCTGTGTAGTGGAGAGAGAGGGAGCAAATTTGTGCACCATCCATTGCCATGTGCACCTCATAGTCTACTGCCGCTTGTGTGGCATGTCTGCCACTATTGATTGTTGGTTGCAATGGCTTGCACACCATCTACACCATGTTGCGTCCATTGCCAGTGACCTAGGAAGGAGAGAAGGCTGCTCAGTGGGGCAAGAAAAAAAGAATGAAAACCATCGCTTCTTGGTTTCCTAGTGCGTCCCCTAGGATTTGATCGATTTTGGAGCCCTAAAGATCAATGATTTTTTTCTCTTTCCTCTTCCTCTTCAGGTGACAGTTGCAATTTTCTTGCTTGGTAGTGGGTACCACTGGTAGCAACAGATTGGTGATAGCAGTGTGGACCAGGAAAATTTTGTTTATTTTTAGTTATTGTATTTTTGAATTTAAGACAATAATCCAATTTAAGTTCCTAATTTTTTAGTTTGGTTTACTATTTTAAAAACGTCACATAGCTCCAGTTGAGACTATTCCTGAGTTTCCATATCCATATGGGAGGTGCCCTAGGCAATAGTTTCTTCAAACAAGTTTTCTTTCCCAAGTGTTGATGCATAAAAAATTTATGCATCAACACCATTTTGGCACTAGAAAGAGGATCATTTTTTTAGCTTTTTGTTTTTCCATATTAGTCTTTCTTGCCATTTTTCATGTGCTTGTTTCATTTTCCTATCTTGTTTTGGAACTTGTTGAATTTTTTCGCTTAAAATCTCTATTTTCAGCCTTGATTTTCTTTTGCTTTATTTTTTGAAAATTTTTGTGTCTTGTCATCCATTTCTAATCTTTTTTAAAAAACCTTTGTTTCCTAGTTGATGAGCGATGAGGTACCCCTACACCCAACCATACAAATCACAAAGCATTCAAGCACGATTTAGTTGAATTCCACAAACTTTATCATTTTTGGTGCATTAGTCCTTTAGGAAGTGAATCTTGCCTCAAGGTTAATCATTGTCTTCCCAATTACACTTGTGATAGACATTGGTATGGTTACATGTAACTGAGGCATATGATTTTTATCATTTTGTGTTTAATAGTTTGGTGCTCAAAATGTAAATAAAAGAAATTTGATTAACTAATCTAAATTAACTAATTACTTAGCATTTAACTAATCTAAACATAAGCATCTAATCCCACTTTCCATACATGTCTTGAACCCATGTATCTACTATTGGATGACCAAGCGCTACGCTATTGGGTGTACCAAACAATAACATTGCTAAGATTACTAAGTGAATATGTGTTATGCTCGAAGTGGTTATACTTATGTGTGTAATCTATATGGCTTAATTACTTCATTAATGTAATAACTAAAAAATATTTAATAATTAATGAAAAATATTTAATAAATAATTAAAAACATTGAATGCATAATTGAAATAGCTAATCTATCCAAAGTGCTGCAAGGTTTATCTGAAAGCTCATCTTTATTGCTGCACACACTGTCATGCTTAGGTACAACAATGCTCTAATAAAGATTTGTACACTCAATGACTCTTGCTGCAGGCACTCAGGGAAAAATTCTAGCTTTCAAATGGAAAAACTACAAGAGCTTCACTGCAATTACAATCTCTCATTACCATAAATGTGACTGCATGCACGTATTTATAGCCAAAAAAAACACTACGTCGACAGGGCCTCATCAATGCATGTTAAGATGCATCGACTAGGCCTCGTTCACGCATGGTAAGATGTGTCAACTAGGCCTCGTTGATGAGGCCTAGTTGACATAGACAACTGAACATGACCCATCATACCCCCATGACTAAATAAAAACTCATCCTTGAGTTCGTTTACAAAATTAGAAAGGTATGAGATTATTAACTAATTTTTTTAAAACAAAACAAACTGACTAACTTGATAAAAAAAGGAGTGCCCTAGTGTATGAGTTCACACATTACAAAGAATGACAATGTTTTGGACACAAAATTGAATACTATGACACAACTCTTTAAAACTAGACAACACATTCCTTGATGTTATGAAGCTGTTGGAGAAGATCAGATGGTCCTAGGTGGTGGTGGTTCTTGAGGCTCTGAAGGACCTTCACTAGCTTCACACACAGGCAGTAGTTGAGGTGGATGTGACTATCTTGTTGTTGCTACAACTTCAGGAAAGAGGCCAAAAGCATCTAGCAGTGCTTTCATTTTCTCCTCCTTGGTTTTGGGATTCTGCACCATCCATGTAGCTTCACCAATGTGGGTTGAAACACACACATCCCAGGGGCATGGGATTATTAGAAATAGATCTTTAGCATTGATGAACCAGATAGCAAACTGTTTGTATTCAATATCAAATGCCTTGACTATGTCTTTTAGCTCCTAGTAGTCATTCATCCATCTGGCTAGGTTCTTAGCAATTGATCATTGGTCTCTAAACCATGCTCTAAGAACTTTGAGTTCAACATTTGCATTTTTAAGCTTTTGGTTAGCATCCTTGTGGTGCTTGAACTCTACCTCGTATAATAGATATGAGCTAGCCACTTACTATTCTAATTCTGACCATGATTGTCCAACAGTTAGCATTACCAAGTCTACATATCAGAGATTGGGAAACTTCATATACTTTTTCATTTCCCCGATTTGCAACTCCTTCAAGTAGATCTTTTCTTTGTTTTAGGAGTCAATCCCATTAATGATGGGTTGCCACATTTCTTTACCTTGTTGGAGTTTCTACAGGGCTTCATTTAGTTTCACCTTTGCTATCTGAATGTGTTTCTCATTAACTTCCTTTTGTAAGCCAACTTGGTCTCTGTAGTGATTCTTTAGTTTTTCAAACTTCAAAGCCTCATTCTTCCAAGCAATGATCTTGATGGTAGATTTCTAGTGTAATGTGTGTACTTCCTTCATTGAAATATTTCGGTTCTTTATGGTCAATTTCCTTAGTTCAGTGTTCACCTTGGTAAGGTATTCTTGCTATTAATGAAATAATTCCTACATTTGGTCCTTTTGAGCATCAACATTTCGTAGGCGATATTTCTATGCGATTAAGGTTTCATTCTCATGGTGCATCTAGTTCAAGTCCTTCTAAATTGAATACATTTTAGCTTTAGCTAAGGACTATTTGAAGATGGCCATAACTACCTCCTCTTTAGTCTTCTGGAATCATTCTTGAAGCTGTTGAAAGGCTTCATCTTTTGTTACTACTAGGCTGAGGATTGTAGGATCAGCAACGCATGTACATAGTTTGGAAACCTCCATGGCCAATCATTGATTTTGTTCTTAAGCCATTTCAAGTTGCCCCTCTAGAATAATTCATTTTCCCTTTGTGTTTAGCAGCTCTAACTAGGTTGCAATGATGTCTTCTAGAAGATCAAAGATGTCTGTTGTCAGTTGCTCAGTTCCCACTAGTCGTTCTAGCAACTTTTCATGTTGGTCTGCATTTAACTTTTTATTGATCATGCCTATGGATGTCTGCATGTTTTGAAGTGTAGATACGGTTGGCACAAACATCATGGTTGCATTCAATGCTTTAGCGACATGATCAACAACCACTTTAGCCATTGTCTCTTGCCCATGGTGCTGCATCACCAAGATACTTACCTCTTCACCTTTCTCCAAACACATTGAGAAAGTGGTAGCATTTCTAGAGATTTTTGGGAATAGATAGTGTTGCGATAATGACACTATCACCTCTTGAGTGTTGGGATCTAACCTAGCATGAAGCTATGTTCGTTTGCCAAAGAAAATTGGACCACCCTTCTCCATTTGGCTAACTATTCCAGCCACCTCATTAAGGTGACTCATCATTGGCTGATACACAAATGGATTTGCCCCACTTGTTCCTACACATTTCTCTTGTTTACTCAAGAGTTGCTCTTGTATTTTATGTAGACACTCAATGGTTGTGTGGGCCTTTGGTGTTGTTTCTTGAGTGGGTGGTGGTGGTGACTACTCCTCTTCTTAGGTCATTGCTGGCATTTTATCTTTCATGATTNGCTCCTCTTCTTAGGTCATTGCTGGCATTTTATCTTTCATGATTTTTGACCATGAGGCCAAAGAAGCATGCCTAAGGGTATCATTGGAATAGCAAATAATGTCTACCCTTTTGCAGAGTTTTTGGATGAGGCATGGAAAGGGTAAGGTCTTATTTCCACATTCATTTTCCTTGAAGCATTTCTTGATCTCTAAATAGGTTAGCTATGGAAGGTTGATGGGAATTTTTTTTCTTAGAGAAGTGCATGCTTGAGCAGAAAAGATGGTTACCTTGCTTGGCCTCACCATTGGATTGAGGTGATAGTCCACAATCTTGAAGTAAATTCACTCTGCTAGTGTGAGCACACCATACTCCTTATGGTCAACCCTGTAGCATTGCTGGCTCCACTCCCTTTTGGCCTTAGGATCATCTTTTGTGGATAGTTTTGCCAGTTGTGTTTCGGTATTAGATAACCTAAGTACCTATGCGATAGCTTCTACCAAGTAGGACACTTGAATGTATTTAAATTTAATAATGAACCCTAGCCTTCAGCTACTCTAGAATAGATATGTCTCTCCCATGTACCATTCTCCACTGGATGTGATTACTGGCCACATGGGAGAGGCTTGCATTTGTGTCTTAATATCCTCTAAAGCTTTCTTCAAAAATGGCCCAAAGTTAATCTTTTGAAGAATGGATCATGGAACTTCTTGGGACCTGATGATATTAAGGCAGGCTTGAGTCAAAGTGACCTCAAGCCTTGGCACAGGTCCAGGCACTTCTCCTCATGATTGTTTTGTAGGCACTTCTTCTTCTAGAATCTATTAGAAAGATTCCACTTTGGCCTCTTCCCAAAGAGGTATCATTGCATGGGTTGCCTTTGGTAGTTCTTGGCCTTGTTCTTATTGGTCCCTTCTAGCTCTAGGTTGCTTTTCCTGTGGTTGCGAGGGTTCTCCTTTTTGTGGGTGTTTCTGCTTTGGTGTCATTTGTAATCATAGTAAGACCACGAATTAGCAATCATTGTGTAACCTTAAAGTAATTAGGATACCTTTATATCTTAAGGATAGTTACACTTTGACTAAGTTGTGATTATGGTTGATTTAATTAATCCAATTATCATTTATTGATGTATTATCATTAATAAATCATCTTGAAGGTTGTTGGAAGGGTTAATTGTTGAAAAGGTTGATGTTTATATGTTGTTAAATGTATTAACCCTTTGGGGAGTTACAAAAATTTCGAAAAAATTTCATTAGAAACCTTAAGATTTAGAGGCCCCACAATAATGATCTTACCTCTAGTAAGTGTAGGATTAAAAAATAGAGTGATTTGGACAAATGGTTGGAAAGTTATGGGCTCTGAAAAATTGCAAAAACTCCCTATGTGTTATGAGGAAAATGTAAAAAATTCCTAAGTGCTCAACAGTATATATAGGATGTATGCATTGCATTGATAAGGCCTCATAAACATGATCGGTTGTGTTGATGAGGCCTCGTTGATGTAGCTATTGACCATCATTGGCTACCATTGACTTTGATCAAACTTTCAAAATACAAAGAATTTTTGGATGACATTGGGGTCAAATGAAAGCTCAAAAGATAAAGAATAGTATGAAAACATGAGACGAGGATGTTGAAGCTCATAAATTTGAAAAAAAATGAAGAAAAATTGATTTAGTGGATGAATGAAATGAAAGATAAAGGAACATTGAGCAAAATATTTAATGGAAGATGCAAAATATAGGATTATAGCAATGTCAAAGATAAGGCATCTTAACTAACCAAACCAAGAGCTATGCAAGTGGGTCCTCCCCATAGCAGGCTCATGCCCTTTTTGCCCTTGCATAACCTCAACTAAGGAATATGTGGGCCCCAAATTTAATTTAATGATCATAAAAAGTTAAGGACTAACCTAAAAGAATCTACCCAAGAATCCCAACACATTAGGCCAAGACATAGAGCAAAACATAGAACATGGTAATGGTAGCATGGATGGATGATAGAGAAGGTGGAATGGAGTTCCGAATTAAGGTCACAAGAAGTCCCTTGTGGAATTTATTTTTAAAATGACTTGAGAAGATCCATCCTTAGTCCAAACCAAACCCATCCACTTTCAGTGACTTCGCATTGTCACTTTAAGACTGATCCATCCACTTGAGACACAAGAGTGCCTTCACAAGACAATCACCATTCCATAAAGAAAGGAAAAGAGAAGAGAGAGAGAGGGCCTTAGTTAGAGGAGACCTTCAGGCATAGGTGCATGTTGCTCAAATCTCATAACTGGTGTTTGTAGCTTGTTTATTTGTCCAAGGGGAGTGCTTTGAATTCCCATTGCTTTTTTTCTTCGAAATGGGAACCACACCATGTAAGGACTTATTTATGTCAAAGGTGTGTGCCTTGAATTTACATTGTTTTATTTTTTTCTTTGAATGGAAACCACACTTGCAATGACTTATTTGACATCCTCATAGTGGTTGGTATGGAATGGTAAGAAGTCTATGAAAAACACCTAAGCACTCAAGCAAGTAGAAGAGTACAAAGAGTATTGAGGCCCCTTGAATTCACACCCTTTACAAACCTTTGAATCCTTCATAATTCTGGAACTACCAAGGTCACCAATTGATTAAAAGTTTGTTTAATGGAAGGGAACTTAAATTCCCAGAATAAGGAAAACCATAAAGTTCATTGAATATGTGAATGATGTGGACTCACTACCTGTTCCATTAAAAAAAATCATGTCAAAGTCATCAGACATCAGAATTCAAAAATAGAAACCAGACATCGATAATCACAACATTAAGCATAAACCATCATTAGTACATAGCAACAGTGGCATTGTGTCTTGTGATATTAAAGCAATTGTATTTGCAAAATAAGAAAATATCACACTTGAATCAAAACAAAACAAATTAAAATATATAAGAAAGTGTAAAATAATCAAGAAAGGTTCAAAGGTACTAATGATGGTGAAAAATTTTAAAAATTTAAAAAATCAAAAATTTGTAAAATAAATAA
>MNCI01036875.1:5286-24920 GCA_015680685.1 Gnetum montanum
GGAAGGACTCAAGGATTGAAAAGGGTGTGACTTCAAGGGAACTTGATGCATTTGTGTTGGCCATTCTCTTGGGTGCTTGGATGTTTTTCTTCTTAAGTTTTCTTACCGTTCCGATGTTACCTAATTATTGGAAGCTGAGTCAATAAAAATAATCAAGTTTTTGCATGGTGTGGTTCTCATGCATACAAACACAAAGCCAAAAAAAAACACAAAAGAAACAAAAAGTGAGAATTCAGAGCAGACCCCTTAGACGAAATAATCATTTGGGCTACAAGAACTAGTTATGGAACAAAAAAATTTTCCTCTAAATAAGGCCCTTCTTGCTTCCCATTCTCTCCTTTGTTTCATCGAAATGGTGGTGGCTCTTTGGAGATGCATTCTTGTTATTCAAGAGGATGGTTCGGCCAAATGTATTGATGCGAAGTCACTGGATGTGGTTGGTTTGAGGCCAGAGTTGGAATGAGATTTGCTAAGTCCCATTAATCATGAAACACACAAGGGGCTATACACCACCTTGTTCTTGGGATTCCATTTCATTCTCTTCTCTCCATCCTTCTCTCCATTGTTCACCTCATTGCTGGTTTTATCATTAGTGTACATATTTTGGTTGATGAATTGTTTTCTTTTTGGTAAACACTTGTGGTTAAGTCTTTAACTCTTGTTCCAAATGACATTCCCAGAGCCTACGGACTCTTTGAATGTGGGTTTGTCAGGGCATTAAGGGCATGAGCCTACTTTGGGGAGGACCCACTGACATTCCTATTTGGAGCACCAGTTAACTTCTTTTCCCTAACATTTTTGCAATTGATTTTATTTTGTTCATTCTGTCTTGTCATCCACTTAATCAATGTTTTAGTTGTCCCTTTTTATCTATCTTTCTTTCTCCTTTCCTTTCTCCATTCTACAGCTACTAGAGGTTTGCGATTCTTCATGGGGGTACAGGGCCTGATTTTCTTGATTTTCTCCTAGCCCTGAATTTTTTCGATTTCCTTCCTAACCCCTACACCTTCAGTAGTCATCATTCACATATATCTAGATCCATATCAGCCATACCACAACCTAGCCAATGAACTTACATTGAAGCAAGGTATCAATTACATGATGATTCATTTACCCTTGCTAATATACGATTGTGTTGTATGTGCAGATGGCAATCATGCAACAACGGATTGGTTTTGGAAGGAACACATGGAATGGAAAAACGTTATAGTAGCTATGCGAGGAGCAAGATTGATGGCACGCTTACGGATGGACAACGAAGGCACAATCTTGGCGCTGGCAGCAGCAACACTTCTTTCTCTCTCTCTCTTTCTCAACTACCAACTAAGGCCTGATGTCATTGTAATAAGGTGCTCACCCTTGTTTTCATGAACACCAGTTTTGTCAAGCCTTGTTATGATGATCCGTTCACATGTCATCCCGTTAGTCCCATTCCCCTCAATAATTCCATACCTTCTTGATATTATTGTAAGGAACTCGAGGACGAGTTTTCATTCAGTCATGTAGGTATGATGAGACGAGATTCGCATGAGCCACGATATCGCGTTGTCCCCTGCGATATCACGTATGCAATATTGCGGTCCGTCACCAAATCTATAAATAAGAGGCGGCACTCCCCTTATTTCCCATCTTGGTCTAGAAGTAGGGAAACTCTGGTAGTTTGATCACTCCAGAGATAGATTATTTTCCATGTGCCCATAATAGGAGTCCTAAAGTGAACAGATCTTTATTCAAGCAACATTGTACCTAACACAAGTTGTGTATGGCAATAAAGACAAACTTCCTAGATAAACCTTGAAGTGCATGAAATAGGATTTATTTATTATTTTCTCTCTCACCCTTAAAATCGTAGAATGCAATATGAGTACGAATTGATTATGAGCATCTAAGGATGTGTACGATTAGTCAAGGAATCAGCTGCTCATCGCATGCGATATGAGTACGAATTGATTACGAGCATCTAGTGTGACTACTTGGTAACCTAGTGGCGTATCTAGGATCTATGCTTGGTAATCCTAATGGTGGTTGTACACCCTAATGTGTATGATTAGTCAAGGAATCAGCCGCTCATCGCACTTAGGCTAGATAGATTCTCTCAACCATTTCCTCCTAGTTAAGTGCCTCAATACGACCACTTAGAGCATGTGCGTTACGCGTGGTGATCCCATTGATGATTAGCATTTGGTAGCCATAGTTGCATCGGTTTAGGGTATGTACGGTAAGTGGGAACGGATGCTGACGCTAGTTAATTTAGACTTAGTCATTAGTTAGAATTAGTAATTAGTTTCTCAACCATTCACCTCATAGCATAGGAGAAAAACATAAAAGACTATAAAAATCATATACCTTGGACTTACTTAACCATACACCATGACAACTACAAGTAAGTCTGGGAAGACAACGAATGGTTAACCTTAAGTGTTCCATGAGGCGTGTAGGCATTTAGTCTGCGGAGTTCGACTGGATCGTGTGTGCTATGCTCATTTCGTATGGTTGAGTGTAGGGGTACCTTGCCACTCATCAAAAACCAACCACATTTAGTGACATTGCATTGCCATTCTAACACTAGTCCACCCCTTCCCCACCCCCCACCACCTCCCAAGACACAAGAGTCCTCCCACAGAACAACCACCGTTCCTTATTAAAGAAGAAAAGAGAAGTAGGAAGTGAGGAAGGGCCTTAGTTAGAGGGGACCTTTAGGCATGGGTAACATGTCTTTCTAGTTCCATAACCAGTGTGTGCAGCCTGTTTATTTTGTCTAAGGGGTGTGCTTGGAATTCCCATCATTTTTTATGATGGAAACCACACCATACAAAGACTTATTCAACTTTCTATTATTGGTCAACATGGAATGGTAAGAAATCCATGAAAACACACATGCACCCAAGTAAGTAGAAAGCCACAAAGAGTACCGAATCTCCTTGAAGTCACACCCTGTTCAAACCTTTGAATCCTTTCCAAATTTAGAAACTACCAAAGTCACAAGTTCATTAAAGTTTTATTAATGAAAAGAGACTGCACATTTCTAGAACAAGAAAAACCATAGAGTTTTTGGATGGGTGGATGTAATGGACTCATTGCTTGTTTCATGAAAAAGAAACCATGTCCTAGTTATCCATAACAAAATTCAAAGCTAGAATCTTGACATCAACAATTAAATAACCATATAGCACATGCCCACATTAATCAAATACACTGTACCCAGTTCGCAGTAAGGCACATTATTATTAAAACATAATAAGAAAATCACATCCAAAATAAAGGAAAATATCCAAGAAAGTGTAAAATATTTATGAAAAATAAAATGTAGTAATGATGTTATAAAATAAAAAAATTTGAAAAATTAATAATGTAAAACAAAAAGATGTAAGATAAAGAATGCGTAAAACAAAAAGTTGTGAAAGTAACAAGGTGCAAAACAAAAACATGTAAAATAAAAAGATAAAACATTGATGATCCACTTAAATAGTTAGCATGGATGGTCATCTCCCCTATGACTAAGTTGAAAGGAGGAGATCCTAAATATCAAGTGTGGTTGTCCATCCAATGAGACGTTTGTTGCATTAGCTAGCTTAAGCTCGTGGAAAGGTTTGACTTGTTTCTTGTCTAGGCTCTCAGGTTTGTAGATCATCATGGCCCTAGAAGGAAAAGTTTCATAAATTATATAAGGTCCTTCCCACAATGTCTAGAACTTATTTTGCTAAGGTACGTGTGTGGGCTTTGATTAGATAATGTTATCTTCTGGTTGAAATTTAACTCTTCTAATTTTAAGGTCATGATGCTTTTCGTTGGATGTCTTGTGAAACTCGTTAGATGATAAGGCCACCAATCAATTTTCATCTAGCAAGTTGAGATTCATTAATCTTTCTTTTTGTGCTAGACTTAGGTTAAGGTCAAGGTCACAAGCTATTGAAAGTGTATAGAGCTCGAATTGAATAGGAAGTGTTGGTAATTTTTTGTACACAAGTTGATAGGGAGAATAGCCTGTAGGAAGTTTTCATGTTGAGTGGTAGGTCCAAAGGGCATAATTGAGTTTTGTGCTCTAGTCTTTTCTATATTTGTTGATAGTTCTTGTTAGAATCTTTGTGATTTTCCTATTGGTAACCTTAGCTTGACCTTTGGCTTGGGGGTTGTAGGGTTTTGTTAGTTTATGTTCAACCCTTAAGCATTGCATAAGATTTCGAAAAGTAGTGCATGTAAAGTGAGTTCCATTATCAAAAATTAATGCATGTGGCACACCAAACCTATTTATAACATTCTAGTATACAAACTAAGTAGTAGTAGAAGATGTACAGTTGGTGATAGCTGCTGCTTCTACTTATTTCATACAATAGTCAACAATGACTATGATGTATGTCTTTTTATTTAACATGATGTGATGGGACCTATGAAGTCAATGCCCCATATGTGGAAGGGTTCCAATGGTTGGATCCACTATTGAGGTTCCTCCATTTGAGCAATCATTCCACCATCTTGTTGGGAGCGTTCACAAGAGTGAAAATCTTAGTGGTCATCCCTAAAGATTGTTGGCCAATAGTACCTTGCCATAAGGATTTTAATGGCCATGCATCTCCCAGCATAGTGGCCCCCATAAGGACCTTCCTGAGCATCTTGAAGAATGTGTAGTTGATCAGCATTAGGGACACACCAATGAACTAGGCCATCGGTGTACACCTTGTAGAGGTGTCCATTGATCTCCATGAAGCATTTTACCTAGTGAAGAAACTATTGTTTTTTTCAGTGGTCCAACCCTTATGGCATCTCCTGGGTGAGAACATAGGTGAGAATACCATCATACCATTTAGGCTTAGTGGGTAATTATTTAGTTATAGCCCTAGCAAAGAGGTGTTCATTAGGAAATAGATTAGATAGTGGAATTTCATCCTCTTTATTGTCCCATTGCAAGCGAGATAAGTGGTTAGCAACCGCATTCTTAGTTCCCTTTCGATATACCATGGTAAGATCAAACTCCTATAAGATCACTAGCCACTGTATGACACAAGGGTTCACTATTGGCTTATTCATTAGGAAGAAGATGGCACTATGATCCATGTGCACAAACACTTTGTATCTTAGCACATAATTCCTAAACTTCTCTAGAGCAAACACCACTACCATCAATTCTTTTTCTGTGGTGGTGTAGTTCAATTGTATGCCCACAATGCTTGGGGTTGCACAGTGGATGTAATATGGATATTTCTTGTTGTCCAGCTATGTGAAAACAACTCCCAAGGCGTAATTTGATGCATCCATCATCACATGAAATGATTTGAACTAGTCAAGTGCTTGTAGAATTGGGTTTTCTACAAGTTTCTCCTTCAATTGCTAGAATGCTTTTTCACATTCATTAGTCTAGAGAAATGGTGCATCTTTCTTTGTGAGCTCAACCAATGGTTTTGTGAGCTTAGAGAAATTCTCTATGAATCGTCAATGGTAGCCAATGTGTCCAAAAAATGACCAAACATCTTTGACAATTTTTGGTTGGCAAGTTATTCCTTGGATGAACCTTACTTTTTCAGGGTCTACCTTAATTATTGCCTGTAAGATTCGGTGGCCCAACACAATATTCTCTTAGACCATCAGATGACTCTTTTGCCAATTGAACTAAAGGTTTGTTTCAACATATCTCTTCAATACTTGCTCAAGGAAATCTAGGCTTGCTCAAATGTAGCTCCATAGGTGGAGAAGTTATCCATGAAGACTTTCACACCACTATCAATTTGCTACTGAAAAATGCTCAAGACTAGGCATTGGAATGTAGTAGGGGCATTACATAGACCAAACAACATCTTGCAATATGCAAAGGTCCCCCAGGGACTCGTGAATGTTGTTTTGGCTTGGTCCTCTAGCACGATTTGGATTTGGTTATAGCCACTATAACCATCCAAAAAACTATAGTAACAATGCATAGATATTATGTCTAACACCTGATCAACAAATGAAAATGGAAAATGGTCCTTGAATGTTACCATATTCAGCAATCAAAAATCGATGTAGACCCACCACTTGCCACCTTTCTTTGGCACAATCATGAGTGTACTAACCCACTCACTATCCACAATGTGATAGATAAAATCTACCTTGAAGAGTTGTTTGATTTACTCCTTGATGATCTACTTCAGTTATGATTTAATCATCTTTGTGGCTACCTCTTTCACTTCATGGCTGAATTAGTGTAGATACGATGCTGGCTACTAACCCTGTGAGTTCAGGATATGACCAAGCAAAGGCTACTAACCAATTTTTAACCACTTTTAACAACATATTTTTCTACACTTGAGTAAGATTTTCATTGATTATAAATGGCTTTTTATTTTTTAAAAACATGTATTCCATGCCAGCTAGTAGAGTTTTTATTTCAAGGGGCTCTTGCTTGAAATTTGTAGGAATATCCAACTATTCCCAATAGGTATCATCATTTGCATTATCAGAGAGTTGGTGATGAACTGGCTCCAATTCATTCATGCCTATAACATATGCACATGTTAGGATCTTAGTACTTTCCATGCAAAGTGTGTTACTTTCAGAATCAGTGGTTAGCCATTGGATGTCCTCTTATTTTGTGGCTATTGTGTACAAACACCTTTGAATATTTACTTCTGGTGCACCTTGCTTGCATGCAAAGATGGATTCTTATTTAACAGACTAGAGTTTCTGCACAAAATTGCACCATGTATTGCTTTACACAATGCATGGAACTCACTTCTTCTTGATCTTTCCAAATGTGTTTTATTTAGATATTTCTATGGAAAGGTCTCAGATGTCAATTTTTACATCAACAGTGCTGAGCCATGCCCTTCCTATGATGATTGGAAAGCCCCCTTTGCAGTTCTCCACCTTGATCACTAGGAAATTAGTAGAAACAAATCACCCATACATAGTGATCACAATGTCTTCTACCAGTCCCAATGGAATAGTGATGGATTTGTCTACCAATTCTAATCTAATATTGCTCTTCTTTAGAGTAGGCAAGTTCCATGTAGTATACATCTTATGAGAAATTAGGTTGACACTGGAACATGCATCGAGAAGGGCTTTGCATGGTTCATTCCTAGTAATCTGCAAATAAATAAAAGGACTCCCAGGATCTGCTAATTTCCTAGGATGGTTGCCAACATGGATCTAATTAGATACAGCATGAGTAAGCATAATAGTATGGATCCTGGGTGATATTTGGTTTGAAGGGGACTTGAAAAAATATAGTATAGAGGGAGATGGAGAAACAGGATTGCCAACTACAGGTGTATGTCAAGGCTTAGGTGGACTATTGGGTCGAAGAAGGGTCTTTTCTTTGATCAAGTGTTTAAACCATTCAGTCAATAAATTGGTTATAGATTAACGACCCTGGTAGTGTTGCATTGTTACAGTTGAGCTAGGAGTTTCCCCTGCATAGATGGAGTAGGTGGTAGCTGTGCAGAGGATGGAGGAAGATGTGTAGGAATAGGAGAAGGATAAGGGTAAAAGGTGGTGTCCCTCCTTGTATGTGGATAATGAGTTCAATAATAATCAGGCAAGTAGTAAGGTTGGAAAGTAGAAACGTGACTGGAAGAGCCACATGGAGACAAGAGTTTCTAAACATAATACCCATATAGATCAAGTTATCTATAAGGGTATTACTACCTTGGTGGTGTTAGTGCTTATGATTGTGGTTGCTACCACTATTGATACTACTCATATGGTTGTGGTGGAGTTTCACTTGGATAGTATCGTTATTACTTGTGGAACTACCTTGAATTGCCCTTAGGATAAGAAAATCTTCTGGGTGTTTGCCTTTGTACTAGGCATGGATTCAAAGAATACATCCTAGACTCTTGTAAGTGAAATATTATGGGGCAACATTTCTTAGGATGTTCATAATGATAGATTTCACACCCACCATCATCATTGGATTCACTTTCTGCAACTCCTTCTATTATAGTATTCTTACCCTTACCTCTTTAATTGGCACGTTCAACTTCCTTGTACCTCCTACACTCATGATCACTACCTTGTTCTTTGGACTCTTCAACAATTTTTAGGACAATTTGAAATTTTCTATCCATGGAATCCCATAATTGATCGACCTTGGTTAATATTTCAGATTGAAATTTTTGAAGCAACAAGGTTTTTTGATTCACCACCTCATCAAGTGATGATTCTTCCTCACTATCACAAAATCAAACCTCCCTCTTACAAATAGAAGGATCGCAGTTATACTCTTTTGCACTTTCTCATTTTCTTAATTCTCCTTCCTCTTTAGCTACCTACTCTATCAATCTTTGGATCTAACGGGTGCTTAATTCTACTAGTTGCCCTTGGGCATAGATGCCAATGGTTCTCCTCATTTCAAATTAAAGCCCATCTACAATGTAGCAAAGTTGGTCTAGTTGAGAATAACCATGACCAAGACATCTATGCAATAAGGAATAGGATTGGTGTATGGCGGCATCCAAGGGTTTGTGTATCCGTTGTTTCCATCCTTGGATCTATCTTCTCAAGTTGGACACTAGAGAGTACATTTGATATTTGTCATTAACCAATTCAAACATTTTACTCCATCATCTGATAGATTTCAGTTTTAAGAATCAGTACTAGTTCTCTGCTTCCTTAATGAGTATCTTAGGAAACAACTTAAGCTTCTACCACTCATTTTCTATATTTTGCAAGGCACATGCATGTTGGAAATCTTGGATATGGTTCTATAGATCTGAATTGTATCCTCCTTCAAATTGAGGGATATTATTCATGTCTAGCCTCTTGATCCAACTATCCTTTACGTGCCTTGTAAAGATTCGTACAACCTTTGCAATGTTTAGCATACTCCAAATAGCAAGAAAAGGCTCATCAAGGCCATGATTTTGGTGCCTATGATGCCCTTTGCTACCCCTTCATTCATAGTGGTGGATCTCTCTTGAATGCCCATGCCCCTTGTCTTGACTTGCCTGATAGTCCCTTCGATCATTTTAGTCCCATTGGTCACCTCCATCACGGTTTTGCCTCCTATAATTGCAATTAGAGCCAGAAGAAGAGGATGATGATGATGAAGGTGAAGAGGAAGGAGGACTAGCATCATCATGATGCTTGCTACCCCATCTTTGGTGATCACGACCATAATCACGATCTTGTTTCTTGTCTACATCCTTGCCTTAACTCTCCTCCTTGGATCCTCCTTTGTCATTAGATCCATTCTTTTGAAAATCAAGATTTTGGATCATGGATTGTAGGTTCTAGTTTTGACCCCCTTCACCAAAGTTAAAGAGAGAAATTTCACTGAATGAAAAACCCCCCACAGAAGGGTTCTCCACCATCTTTTTGATATAGCAAGAGTGGGGAATCAGTGAACCACTTTAACTTTATAGATTATAGCATTGTTCTAGCTATCGATCCCTAACACATTGTGCCTTAGTAGGATGATAATCCCTAGTGTCACTATCTTGTATAATGTACTCAGAATGAAGTCCTTGGAGGCCCAAATGCATAAGAGTTTCTTAGAGCATCGCAGGAATGGATCCATCGAGTGACAACATGATGTTGCCCTCCATGTCACACCATCATAGTTGTTCATCCTAGTGTAGGATGAAGGTGAAATTGGATACATACTCATTAGGGTGAGCATATACCACTTTGTATTATTGAGGTAGAGTAATTTAATATTGAATTAATCTATGGCCTAGCTAGCCTAACACAAGTACCCATTCCCACTCTCCGAACACATCATGAACATATATAGCGCTGCTAGGTTACCAAATGTTAAGCATTTTTGGGTTACCAAGCCCTACACATATGCTCAAAGTGGTCATGCTTGTGTTCATTAAAAACTAAAAATTAATTACTTAATTAAAGTGCATGAATATGAAATTCATTAAAGGAAACAATAATCTATTCTCAGTTCTACAAGGATTATCAAAAGGGCTCATCTTTATTTCCATCACACTGTTGTGCTCAAGTACATTAGTGCTTAAACAAATATTCGTACACACTCAAACTCTTGTTGTAGGCACTTAGAAATATTCTAACTCTAGAATGGCTAAATTACAAGAACTTCATTACTCTATTCAAAAACTAATTTCAAAATTGTGTGCCCAAGTGCTATATTTATAGGCTGGCATATACCTCGCGATATCGGATATTTGACATTGCATCTTGGGGTTCAATATCAGGTATCCAATATCAAGGCGCCAAGATCATGTATTCAATATCAGAGCACATCATCATCATCATCATCCAAAGAAGAAGACCATGAAGACACAAAAACATTATTTATGACTTGTAAATTAGGAGTCAAAATTATGCTATGATATTATTTTAGGATAGAATCTAAAACATAGAGAAATTAAATATTATTTTTGAATTATTATTAATTGATGAATGGATGTACCTTAAAACAATCCTAATTCACTTATATTTTTCACTTTTTAGAAGTCCCAAGTAATGGGACAAGCTTGATTCATGCTTCCTAGTATGACCCTAATGCTTTTCTAGAGATAAGAGGATCTTTCTAACTTGTAACACTTTGCATTTCATATGGATAAAGTGGTTGTATGAATTTATAGTTCCAATATTCATTTCATCTTCTTATTCTTATTCTTGTCATCTCAACATTTCATTTTCCACTAGTTCTCATTAATTTCTATTATTCTTTGTATATTAATCTCATTTGAGTTTTGCAACCATTTCAATTACTCATCTAATCAAGTAACTCTACAATTAGATCTAATACATCTACTCAATTCAAATTCTTGCAAGATCAACATCAATTAACAAGTCTCAATCTCAAGTTTAAAAGTTGAAGAGTCATCATCCAATCTTAACATTTTTTCCATTTTACTTGACATTATTCATCAAAAATTATTATTCTAGACTAGAGAGCTTATCAAGAAGAATCCATACATACAAATTTTGTCAAATTCTAATTTGTAAATATCAAGAAATTTAAGAAATTAAAATTGACTAAAACTCATAGTCAGGTCATGGTTTTATAGAGAACAAACCATGAGTTAACCATGACTTGTGGAATTTCAGGTATTTATTTTTTATTAATCACAATTAGTGGTTAGCTCATGGAATCAACCATGATCACTGATTTAGTTGTAATTTCATAAGGTAAATTTACCATGACCTGTAGAATCATCATGATGTGTACCATAACCCTAAAAGTAAGAGGTATGTTAAGAAGTTTAAAGGTTTTATGTAGTTCTATCCATCTTCAAGTGAGATTTAGGATACCGAAATTAAGAGGTCTATAAGAATATTTAATGTGACTAGCTTTTTTCTAAGTGTAGGATTGTTGAAAAAAGAAGGGTGGACTCTTCGTTCTTCTAAGCATCCTCAGTTTTGTGGGCTCAAATGAGTTTTGGTTCTTTGCTTGGCATTACCACATACTTGCTTTGTGCTTTTTGATTAGCTATAGTTTTTGGAGTATCTTAATCCTTAGTGAATGATGAAGGCATAAAGCACATAGTGAAGGCCAACAAATAGACAAAGTAAGTCATGTAGCTATGCTATTTGAAGGTTGTAGTGAGACATCACTCCTAACATCCTTCATGGCTTCAAAAAGCATCCTTCTAGGTACTACTTCATATACACATAGATTATTACATTACTGCTTATCTAGTGCTTTCTCTTCTTTATTGGCACTTCCAAAATAATGTGAGATTAACCCTACTAATCGGTTGAATCCAATGCAATAGTTTATTTTAATGTACTTTAGTGAATGTAATCTAGAAATATCAGGTTTTAGTCTTTGTTCAATCACCCTTTCGTTTTTCAACCTAGGTGAGGTTAAGAAATGGAAATAAAAATGCTTTAACTATGTTCATATCACTGAACTAGATATTCATCTCCATCCACATTTCAATTATCATCTTCAAAATCCATATTGGTTAGCTCTAGTAGACATGCACTTCAAGAATTTTAAAGATGCTATTATTACATAGGCCAAAGAATCATTAGAAAGGGATGCCCTTGTAGTTACACTTCCAAACTTTACCTTATTGCTCAGAGATAGGAATATTTATAATGCTTTAATGTTTATAGTTTATATTCTTGTAGAAATGGATTATGGTAGTATATATGCAACAATAGGAACTAGGTTGTGCTTTAAGCTATTTTCAAATACTAGCATAAAAACCCTACTTTTTTTTGGTGAGCAAGCTATATCTATAGGCTCAACAAACATAGAGTACTGAATGGAGATAAATAGTAAAGATATTCCTATCCATATTGGTTTGCCCTCAGATAGATGATACCCTAGAAGAATTTTACAACTTTGTTCTATTAAGAAAAACTTCAAGCTTTGATAAAAAGTTTTACAAAATAAAATTGAAAACTCCTAGGTTCACACACAATGATCTCTTTTTCATAGAAGAGATATATGAACCTAGATCTAAAAACATATTTCCAAAACCATCACCAGCCTTGATCCCAAGCTAAAGATCCTTTAGAATCTCAGAGGCAGAACAAAAGCCTATAGAAAGCATAGAAAAAAGACTACAAGCCTTATTTGTTGAGTGATAAATTGTGTTTTTCATCACTTTGATATCGGGTATATGATATCGGGTACGCGATATCATGGCCCAAGATACGATATCGTACATTCAATATCGTAGGGTTACTCTCGAGTCTATAAATATAGCGCCCAAGCACAAAATTGGGAGTAAGTTTTTAGCAGTCAAGTAGCGAAACTCTTGTAGTTTGTCCATTTGAAAGTTAGAATATTTTCCAAGTGCCCACAGTAGGAGGTCTAAGTGTGAATAGATCTTTATTCAAGCATTGATGTACCTGAGCATACCATTGTGTTGGCAATAAAGATGAGCTCTTTGATCCATTCCTTGAAGCACTTGATATATGCATTTATATTTTATGAAATTTACATTAATGTTATTTATTTTGATCAATTAATAAAATCATTAAATTACACAAGCATAACCCCTTCGAGCATATGTGTGATACTTGGTAGCTCAGAAATGATTAGCATTTGATAGCCTAGTAGTGTTTGCATGAAGTTCAGGATGTGTCTGGGAAGTGGGAATGGTTACTTGTGTTAGGCTAGATTAGAATATAGTTTACTTAGGAATTAATCACTCTTACTTTTATTCTTATTCTAGGTGAATAATTCCATAAAAACATAAAATAATAAAAATCATATGCCTTTATCACACTTAACCATACATATGCATTCCACATGTGGGACTTGGAAGACAACGAATGAACAACATGCACACACTATTTAGCTTTAGTGTACTTAGTAATTATAGTTTGGGAAATTCGACCGGATTGCACATGAACGCTTGTGATTCGTATGGTTGGGTGTAGGCGTACCTTGTCGCTAATCATTGGTGCCATTGCCAGGGACTGTAGTTCTTCGTGTGCTATCTAACCTAGTGAAATTTAGTAACCTCATGGTTTGAACCCTGAGAGTCAAATCCTATGAAATTAAAAAATATTATTATTATCATTAAATTAAATCTTAACTGCACACTATTTATTAACACAAAATGTCTTCTCATAGGAGCCCATCTCCACCTAGGGTAGTTTAAGTACCTGAATAATACCAGGTGGTATATGCTCATCCTAATGAGTATGTACCAAAATTTACCCTCATCTTACATTAAGATGAATTGATGCGGTGGTGCGATATGGAAGCCAACACTGTGTTGCCACTTGACTGATCTGTTCCAGTAATGCTCCAGCAAATGCTCGCACAACATAGGCTTCAACATCTCCATGGAGAATATGAGATGTGAGATCCTAACTTAAGGGATTATCATCCCACTGAAGTGAAAAGATTAAGGGATCAGTAGGTAGAGCACCAACATAAGCTTATGAAGGGCAAGGGGTCAAATATTTATTCACCTCCGTTTGGCCCAATTGATGAAGGCGATCACTTCTTTAGTGATTCTCCTCTCTTTGATTTTGTTCAAGGAGTCCTTAACCAGAATGTACAATCCACAATACACAATCTAGGTTTTGGTCAAAACAGATCCAATGACAAAAATGGATCCAGAGAAGCAAGTCAAGAAAAGGGAGACAAAAGAGATCATGATCGTGATCGTGGTCACAAGCATTAAAGGAAGGATGATAGGCGTTAGCATGGAGCAAGTTCCCCTTTTTCTTTTCCTTCATCATCATCATCTTCTTCTTAATTTTGTTTAGATCATGGCCACCAAAGAAATAACCATGATGGAGGTGATCAATAGGACTAGAATAATAGAAGGGACCATCGGGGATAGTCGTGATCAAAGACATGGGCAATCCAAAGATAGGGAACATCATAGGCACCATCATCATGACCTTCATGAACCTCTACTTACTACTTGAGGAATTTTAAATATAGTAGAGGTTGTGAGGATTCCAACCAAGCACATGAAGGATAGTAGAATAAAGAGGCTGAATATGAACAACATCCCTCGGTTCGAGGGAGGATATGATGCTGATCGACAAAATCATCTTCAGGCCTTCCAAGATGCATGTGCCTTACAAAATATTGAAAATGATTGGCGAAAGCTAAAATTATTTCCAAGAACACTTATAAAGGAAGCAAAAAGTTGGTATTGATCCTTGAAACCAAAATCAATTAGATGGTGGAGTACGATGTTGGAAGTATTCAATGACAAATATCAAATTTACTCCCATGTAACCAATCTAAGAAAACAAATTCAAGGGTGAAAATAAGGGAATCATGAGTCCTTGGATGCTACTATTGGCTGATACTACTCTATTGCATAGGTGTTCCAACCATGGATACTCTCAGCTTGATTAGCTTTTCCATATCATAGATGGGTTGTGGTCTGAAACCAAGAAAACCCTTGGTGTCTATGCCCAAGGGAGATTAACAGAGTTGAGCACCCGTCGGATTCAAAAATTAATTAAGTAGTTAGCTAAGGAGGAGGGAGAGATAAAAATGTAAAAGTGCAGAAGAATACAACAAAGACCCCTCTATTCAAAATAAGGAAGTTAGATTTTGTGACAGTGAGGATGAATTTGCTAGAGATGAGGTTGTTAATTAAAAAACCTTTCCATTCCAAAAATTGTAATAAAAAATCATGGCTAAGGTTGACCAACTCTAGGACTCCATGGAAAATAAGTTTTAAGCTATCTTAAAAATTGCTGAAGAGTCCAAGGAGTAAAGTGGTAAGCGATAGTGTCGAAGGCATAAGGAAGTTGAACGCACCCTATCTAAGGGTAAAGGTAAAATGGCTGCAATAGCAATGGCTACGGATAATGATTCAAATGATGATGGTGGGTGTGATGTCTGCCAATATGAACATCCTAAGGGATGTTGTCCAGTTGTATCACACTTGTAGGAATCTGGGGTGTATGCTTTACATCCATGACTTGCACAAAGGCAAACACCCAAAAGATTGCCTTATCTAAGGCAGTCCTCGATAGTTCCACCAACCACACCAATACTATCCAAGTGGAACTCCTCCGCAACCCTATGAATTATACCAGTAGTGGCAGCAACCATAATAGTGAGCATTTCCACCTCCAAGATAACAATATCCTTACTGGCAACCATATCCCTACAATTACTATGTTCAGCAACCTTCATCTTCAAGGGACTCCTCTAGTCATATTGCTGCTTACCAATCTCACCACTACCCTCTTGAAACATACCAATCGTCCTATCTAGGGAGGGATACCATCTACTATCCTTATGCACCTCTTGTTCCTGCATCAACTCTTCCACTTCCTGCACAACTACCGCCTGCTCCGTCCATGTAGGATGAATTGCTCACAACCATAGCAAAGGAACACTACGAGGGCAATTAACCTGCAATCAGTTAACCCATCCAATAAGTCAAAACCATGAACAAAGAAAAGATCCTTCTTCTAACCTTGCTCCTCCACCTTTCTCTGTTTCCTCTCTATCCGAGTCCCCTTCAAACCAAAATCCCTCTCAAATCTATACTGTAATGTTGACACATGCTCTAATTGGATTTGATTTGGTAATCTGCCTAGAAAATTAGTTGATCTCAAGAGTCCCCTAATTTACTTGCAAATTTCTGGGAATGAGTGTTGTAAAGCTCTTCTTGACTCTGGTTCTAGTGTTAATTTGATCTCACATAAGATGTACACAATGTGAAACCTTCCTCCCTTAAAGAAGAGCAACATCTGGATAGAATTGGTAGACCAATCCATCATTGTTCCATTAGGACTGGTTCACCATTGTTTGTGGGTGGTCATATCCCATTGATTTCCTAGTAATCAAAGTGGCGAACTGCAAGGGGGACTTTCCAATCATTATGGAAAGGATGTGGCTAAGTACTGTTGATGCCAAAATGGGCATTAGAGATCATTCCTTGGAAATATCAAAAGAAAATGAATTTGGAAAGATTGAGAAGAAGAGAGTTCCATGTATCACACACAATGATTCAGGGTGCCATTATGTGTAGAAGTTATGGTTAGTAAAGTAAACATCTATCTTTGCATGCAAGCAGTGTGCACTAGAAGTTGAGATCCAGAGATTTCTATATGAAGCAACCACAAAACAAGAAGGCATCTAGTGGCTGACAACTGATTCTAGTAGTAGTACATGATGCATGGAACTAACTAAGGGCCTAATGTATGAGTACGTTGCAAGTATAGATGAAGTTGAGCAAGTTCATTATCAACTCTCCAAAGGAGCAAATGATGATGTCAATTGGGGTGAGCTGAAAATTCCTAACAACCTTAAACAAGAGCCCCTTGAATTGAAGATGCTACTGATTGGAATGGAGTACATATTTTTGAAAAATGAAAGGTTGATTATTATTAATGCCAAGCTTGCTACAGAATAGAAGAGAAAATTAATAAAATTTATGGAAAAAATGGTTAGCAACCTTCACCTGGTCATATTTCAAGCTCACTGTGATAGATCCAAGAATATGTCCACAACGAGTATACACTGACCCCATTGTCAAGTTGAAATGACAGCTGAAGTAATGTTTGAATGCCAAGTTAAAATAGATTGTTAAAAAGGAGATTGAACAACTTCTCAAAGTGGGATTCATCCATCCTATCGTAGATAGTGAGTGGGTCAGTCCACTCGTGATCATACCAAATAAAAGACGCAAATGATGTGTGTGCATTGATTTTCAGTTGCTCAACATGGCAACTTTCAAGGATCATTTTCCATTGCCTTTCGTCGACCAAGTGCTAGACACCATTTTGAGGCACATCTATTACAGTTTTCTTGATGGCTATAACCAAATTCAGATTGCAGCAAAGGACTAGGCAAAGACAACTTTCACAAGTCCTTAGGGAACTTTTGCTTACCGATAGATGCCATTTGATCTATGTAATGCCCTAGCCACATTTCAACGATTAGTTCTTAGCATTTTCCAATAGATTGGTAGTAGGGTAGAAGTTTTTATGGATGATTTTTCTACCTCCAAACCTATGTTTGAGCAAGCTCTAGATCATCTTGAGCAGGTGTTGAAGAGATGTGTCAAAACAAACCTCCAACTTAATTGGCAAAAGAGCCATCTTATGGTCTAGGAAGGTGTAGTCTTGGGAGATCACATCTCAAAAGTAGAAATCGAGGTGGACCCTGAAAAAATAAGGGTCATCCAAGGAATAACTCTTCAACCCAAAACAGTCAAATAAGTTCGGTCATTCCTTGGTCATACTGGCTACTACCGATAATTCATTGAAAATTTTTCTAAAATCGCCAAGCCATTGGTAGAATTGATAAAAAAGGATGTATCATTTGTCTAGACCCCTACATGTGAATCAAATTTCAAAAATTGAAGCAAAAGCTTGTTGAAACCCCCATTCTTCAAGAACCATATTGGTCTAAACCATTTCATGTGATGATTGATGCATCGAATTATGCTTTGGGGGCAGTGCTTACGCAGATGGATGATAAAAAATGTTCATATTATATTCACTACGCAAGCCAAAACATTGCAAGTGCATAACTAAATTACACCACCACAGAAAAGGAGTTGATGGTAGTGGTGTTCACTTTAGAGAAGTTTAGACACTATGTGCTTGGCTACAAAGTGTATGTGCACACAGATCATAGCGCCATCAAATTTCTAATGAACAAACCAACGGTGAGCCCTCGTGTCATACTGTGGCTTGTGATTTTTTAGAAATTCGATCTCACAATGGTAGATCATACAGGTGTGAAAAATGTGGTCGTGGATCACTTATCGCAACTAAGATGGGATGACAAAGAGAAAGAGAACTCGTTATCTGATCAATTCCCTGACGAATCTTTCCTTGTAGATGCTATTAATGCACAAATGCCTGATGAACCAAAATGGTATGACACCATCCTCACTTATTTGCTTAAGCAAGAGTTTCCGCAAGGGCTAGACACTTGAAAGAAATAATAGTTTCATCACCAAGTCAAATATTTCATGGAGATTAATGAAAACCTTCATAAGGTTTGTCCTAATGGCCTGGTACATTGGTGTGTCCCTGATATGGATGAACTTTACGTTCTTCAAGATGCTCAAAAAGGTCCTTATAGGGGCCATTATGCTGGGAGATGCATGACCATAAAAATCCTCATGGTAGGGTATTATTAGCTAATAATCTTCAGAGATGCACATCAATTCATCTATGTTTGTGATCGTTGCCAGAGGGATGGTGGAATGACAGCTCGAATGGAGGGACCATAATAATGGATACAACTTCTTAAACCATCCGATATTGGGAGCATTAACTTTATAGATCCCATCACACCTTTATCAAATGGAAAGGCATGTATAATAGTCACAGTTGACTATTGTACTAAGTGGGTAAAAGTAGTAGCCATCACCAACTGTACATCCATCACTGCTCCTCGGTTTGTACAACAAAACATTGTAAATAGGTTTGGTGTACTTCATGCATTAATTTCTAATAATGGAACTCATTTTATAGGTGCCACTTTCTTGAAGTTAATGTGACCCTTGGGGGTTGAACATAAATTCACAACACCATATGACCTCCAAGCCAATGGTCAAGTTGAAGTCACTAATCAGGAGATTACAAAAATATTAACGTGTACCGTTAGTAAATACTGAAGGGACTGGAGCACTAAATTAAATGATGCCATTTGGGCCTATCGCTCCACATGGAAACTCCCCATAGGTTATTCTTCCTATGAGCTTATGTATGGAAAACTACGAACATTGCCCTTCCAATCTGAGCTTCGTACACTCTCTACAACCTATGACCTTTTCCTAGATCTAAGTCTAGCACAAAAAGAATGATTAATGAGTCTCAACTTGCTAGATGAAAATTGGTTAATGGCCCTATCATCCAACAAAATGCATAAGGCATTCAATAAGAAATGCCATGACCTCAAAATAAGAAAAGTCAAGTTTCAACCGAGAGACAAGGTTCTCTATTGGAATCTTACACATGTACCCCAACAAATCAAATTCCAAACATTTTGAGAAAGACCTTACATCATTGATGAGACTTTTTCATCTGGGCCATGATCATCTACAAATGTAATAGCCCAAATAAGAAACAACTAGTCAACATTCAATAACTAAAACCTTTCCATGAGCCCAAGCTAACCAACGTAATAAATACCTTGCCAGATGAACAACCATGCTCAATCTTTTAGATCTCTCCCTTTTAGTTTAGTTATGAGGGAAATGGACACCCATACTAACATCTTAGGTGGCTCTATAGTTTTTGACCTTTTCTTTTTCCACATTTTTGGTTTT
>MNCI01036879.1:3307-27444 GCA_015680685.1 Gnetum montanum
AAATGACTTACTTTAAAGAGATCCAGCCAACTTTGTCAAGTACTATGAGTTCTTGAAAATTTCCTATTTTTTTCAACTGCCTAGTCTACGCGGTCCTTATAATACCTACTTGTAACAAATAAAATTTTGCAAAAACATTTGAGCACAACTCCGCAATCTACTCCTAATTTTCCCTAGAGAAAGAGATAGTTCCACAAGAAAACTAGAAATAGAGCAAGATTCATTAGAAATAAGCAGAAAAGAAAAGAAAGCAGATTTGTGTAGACCTCAAATATTTAAACAAGGTAAAATGACACGAGTAAACACTTCGCAATAAAGCTATCCCAAATTCAATATCTACGAATTGTTCAAACTTCCAAGGCTCAAACAAGCAATATCTTCAAGACAATCCTATTATGCTACCAAAAATTGCTGCGTAAACTACCACGTACGAGACTCCATTTTGACTAGATAATAGATGTCAACGATTGCATTCAAACAGAACCTTTAAAAGACTTGACAATTTCTGATTGAAATACCACGAGAATTCACTTTAAAGATAAAAAGAAGCTATTCTGGTCCCATCAAAATACCAAAGATTTTCTGAACCCTCTCGACTACTGAATTGTTCAACGGCGTGACTACAAACAGAGGCTCTCTTACAACAATCCCAATAGCAGTTCCCACACGTTGCACAATAACGAAATTTACTACTAAAATGCTCTTAAGGCTTTTAAACACAAGCGCTTCTATGGCAAAATTTTAATAGAAATTTCTATCGGGCAACAAGAACAATAAGAGCAATCTAAAAATCCCAAAATTACTTGCCAAGGATGATACTATCTAAACCACTAGCTAAGCAATTTAAACAAAACAAAAAATGAAATGCATAACTCACAGGACCATGACAAAGAGGCTGAAATCTTTATTCTAGCAAGCCATCTTGCAAACAATCTTCTTTACAAATCTTCTTTGATCCCAAGTGTGAGAAGTGATGATGATATCCCCCAATGTCCCAATATTCCTCCCTCTCCCCCAATGTCCCCTGAAGCCTTTTTATAGGGTTCCAAGGTAGGTAGGGAAGTTACATATTCAAAAATATCTCACCTAACTTCTCTCCCAAGTAACCTGGCCAACCAATTAGGAGATTACTTGCCCAACAAGTTAGGAGGTTACTTGCCCAACAAGTTAGGTAAGTTACAACAATTTTGGGTGGTTTTAACCACCAAAGAGATAAAAATGCTACAATTTAGTCATAAATGAATAAAAGGGATAATAGCCAAATGTCTCCTTTTATAGGATGTTACACAAATATCCCATAATTGTCCATTTAATTAGGAGGGAGTTATATAGTTAGGAATATTACCTTTGTAAGTGATTTGTTTAAATAAATATAAATCCCTAATCTAATTTAATTTAATTAAAATTTTAAATTCTAAGTGTCACTAAGCTCTAAGATTTTATCATAAAAATTCAATATAATCTCCCCCTTATTGGTGGTAGCGGTAGTTAATTTCATTTTGCATCCGATAATTGAGATTAAAATTCGGAATGACCCGAAATATGAACTAGAAGGCAAAGCCACCGATCCTACAACTGATTCAAAATATCTTTTGCCAAAAATCATTACCAGCAACTGCCTTCACAGGAAAAGACTCTGCCGCAGTGTCAGGAAACGTCACCGTGTATTCCGTTTGGATCAGTAACTGTTGTAACCTCTTCTTCTTGAAAATGCTTGCAAGTTTTGATGATATGGTTTGAAAATTTTAGGCTCTGCAATTTTGGTCGTCCTTCAGTCACGGCGGCCTGCGCTCAGATCGACGCGCAAACAGGCAACAACTTCAATGGCAAAGGCCAGATTGGTTCGAGCAGCGGTGCCCGTGGCAGATGCAACGACAGCGGTAGTAACAATGGTGGTCGTAGGATGGTTTTCAGCCCTGGTATTCCTTATCAAGGGTTTTGAGTTTCTGTCCAGCACCTGGGTTTTTTGATTTCCATCTGTTGCCACTTCTTCAGTGTTTAATCGCGTGCATGTCATTGGGAACAGGAATCGACACTCGGTTGGCCTTCTTGTCAATCTTTTTTTTTAAGGCTTTAGCTAATTCTTTCTCCTCCACTTCCTACAACTTGCAAACTTCAGCTTTTTTTTTTGGCCATGGCCTCTGTGCGTTTTACAGCTTCTTCCTCCTTTTTCTTACTGGTCTTACCGTTTGAGCCCTTCGCATTTCTCCAAAATCATTCCTCTTTGTCGCGCGCCTCTCGATCAAGTTAACGTTTTGGTCTAGCAAAAATTGAAGACTGCATCAAAACAGTTGGAAATGGGCAATGGATGTTTTTAGGCTTGTAATTTGAGTGCTCTCACAGCGGTAGAATTTGATACAAACAACAAGAGCAGCACCCCGAATGGAGGAGGTCTAAACAATCAACAATTTGTAGCATCAAATTAATAGATCCAACTTTTTTTGTTTTATGTGAAGTCTTCATTGCATTCTTTACATCCGCTAAAGTTACAAATTTCTTCCTTCCATGTGCAGGGCTTTATTGCATAATACGACGGCCAGTTCAACCGCACTTGCCTATTGCTGTGACCACCGAATCCGACCCTTTGATAATCCGATTTTCAATAATGTATTATCCACAATTTTCAATATTAACAGGGAGTATGCTCTTTTGTAGTAAATAATCCCCTTCTTAGTTTTTATTCCAATCTTTATAACTTGACATTTTAGTTCTACTTTCCAAGAAGACTTCAGCATCAAGATTATTTATCATTGGCTTGCTTCCCATCAACTCACAATACTAAACTGCAAATTTATAACCAGGGATTATGCTAACTTTGAACAAAATATTCCAACTGTTCCATGTAATGGCCAAATGTGCCAACAGAACCACTTATAATTGGTTCTCTATCAAAAGATTTTCCCCCTCCTAACGAAAGTGAAGAGGTGGGGTATTAGAACCTACGCTCCACGATACATAACCCTAGTTCTGATCCCCGTGAACACCAGCTATTCACCAAGGGAACAACAACACATGATAAGGACAGGCACTTAGATCGTCATCATGATCAGGGACAAAGCCATAGAAGAGAAGGTAAGAAACATCACCATGGTGATGGCTCTTCTTCTTCTTCACCTTCTTCACATCATTCACCCTCTCCTTCTACATCAAGGTGCAATCATCAAGTGCATAATGGAGAGGATAAAGGTAAGGGAAATGAAAGACCTCGACAAGAGAGTCAAGAGAGAGGACGAGGGCAGTCTAGAGAGTCTAGGCATGAACGAAGGGAAAGTAGGGAACAATGAAGACATCATAGACATCATGAAAGATATGATCATGATGAACCCCTACTAGCCACCCAAAGCATGATAAACATAACAAAGGCCATAAGAATCCCAACAAGGCATTTAAAAGATAGTTAGATCAAATGCTTAGACATAAATAATATCCCATGCTTTGAAGGGGGATACAACGTAGATCCAAAAAATCATTTACAAGCATTCCACGATGCCTGCACCTTGTAAAACATAGAGAATGAGTGGCAGAAACTAAAGTTGTTTTCCAAGATACTCATCAAGGAAGAAGAGAGTTGGTAGCAGTCCTTAGAGTTGAAAATGATCAGGAGGTGAAGTACGATGTTAGAACTCTTCAATGACAAGTATTAGATGTACTCCAACGTGTCTAATTTGTGTAAGCAGATCCAAGGATGGAAGCAAAGTACTCATGAACCCTTGGATATTGCCATGGGCCACTACTACACATTGTTACATTGTTGCCCGGGCCATGGTTACGCACAGAGGGATTAACTTCGCCATATCGTAGATGGGCTAAGGTATGAAACTAGGAGAACCCTTAGGACTTATGCCCAAGGGAGACTATCAGAACTTAGATCCCATGAAATTCATCACTTTTTGGAACAAGTAGCCAAAGAAGAAGGGGAGCTATGAATAAGGGAAATTGTAGAAGAATATAACTGTGATCCCTCTCTTCGAAAGAAGGGAGTGAGATTTTGCAATGAAGAGGATGAGTCACCAATCAAAGAGTTGGTGAATAGGAAAATCCTGCAGCTTCAAAAGCTAACAACAGAAGTAGCGGCTAAGGTAGATGAAGTATGGAGCTCCTTAGACAGTAAAATTAAAATTTTCCTAAAGTTTGTAGAGGAGTCTAAGGAGGAATGAAGTAGTGACAAGGACAAGAAGAAACAGAGAGATTCAGGCCCTACACATGACAAGGGTAAGGGGAAAATAACTATCTCCAATGATGTTGTGGAATAAAAAAAAGATGATGACGGTGGATGTAAGATCTGTCACTATGACCATCCCAAGGGATGTTGTCCAATCATCTCACATCTACAAGAGTCTGGGGTGTATGCACTTAACACGAGACTCAACAAACGACAGACACCCTGTAGGTTACCTTATCCTCAAGGTAACCCAAGATTGTTCCACCAACCGTTGACATACTATCCAAGTGGAACTCCATCACAATCCATCGGACAACATCAACAGTGGCAATACCCACAGTCATGGGAGATGCCACTGCCGAAACAATAGTACCCTTACTGGCAGCCCAATCCATATGGTCACTACGTGCAGCAGTCGATTTCTCCAAGTGACTCCATGGGTCACACAACTCCCCAATGTCACTACCAATTTTGGAAGTACTTTAGAAGGACTCCTTCTCCTCCGAGTGACATTCCATATCCATACCATCCTCCTACTCCATCCGCACCTCCTCTATCAGTAGTTCCCATACCTCCTGCTCCAAGAATGCAAGGGGAACTCCCTACTCAACCGCAGCAACAAAATTCTATGAGAGCTGTAAACATTTAACTTGCTGCTGGTTCTGACAACCATAAAAAGAGAAGACATTTCTTTAGAACCAATAGCCCAAAAAAGCTCTCACAACAATAAGTGGTTGAGTTTATGAACACTCCTCCGACACATAGAGCTTCAGAGCTTCCTTCCATCCAACAACAGAGCTTAATGCATATGGTTATGTTAACACATACCGTAACCGACTAGATCAAGGTAGCACACCTTTCCAAGAAATTATCTGACCCTGTGAGTTCCTTAATCTACCTTCAAGTCACCAGAAATAAACCACATAAGGCTCTTCTTGACTCAGGTTCTGGAGTCAACTTAATTTCATGAGAAATGTATCAAGCCTGGAACCTGCCCCAACTTAAGAATAGAAGCATTCAACTAGACCTGGTAGACCAGTCCATCACCATTCCCTTAGGATTGGTGGAGGACATCATTACCACTGTGTGTGGTTGGTCCTACCCAGCTGATTTCCTAGTGATTGAAGTTAACAATGAAAATGGGTACTTCCCAATTATAATGGGAAGGGCATGACTGAGTACAGTAGACACATGCCTAGGAGTTCATGATCTTTCCTTGGAAATCTCTAAGATAAACATTTATGAAAAGATCAAGAAGAGGAAAGTTCCATGGATCACATACAGTGATTCATCAGGTGATGACATGGAGGAATGCACAACATCTCCTCCATGCAATGGATGTGCCCTTGAAACTATGAAACAAAGATGCCTATATGTAGCAACCACACAACAAGTAGTAGACACCCCGTGGTTGACAGCTACTTGAAAGAGAAACCAACAAATATGCATGGAACGAACAAAGGAAAAAAACCATGCCAACAATGACGGCATAGATACATTGGAACATGAGTGTCGCCAACTTCCACCCCTTAATCTAAAAACATCAATTGGGCGAAGTTGGCCACTTGTTAGAAATTCAAATAGGCATTCATTATTTTGGATCTCTCCCTTTCCATTCAGTCATGGGGAGGTGGCCACCTATGCTAATCATTTGGGGCCCTCAAATCTTTTTAATTTTTTGTTTTACACGTTTTTGTTTTACACATTTTTGTCTTACGCATTTCTGTTTTACACATTTTTGTTTTACACATTTTTGTCTTACATATTTTTGTTTTTCACATTTTTTTTACATGTTTTTGTTGTACATATTTTTTTTCCACATTTTTTTTTACACATTTTTGTCTTACACATGTTTTTTTACAAATTTCTTTCAGTTTTCTTATTTTTGTTTTACATCATCGTTATACTTTTTCATTTAATGTGTGTGTGCGTGTGTGTGTGTGTTATCCACTTTGTAAGTTTGTCACCCAATAAGTGTTCTTTATGATAGTATGAACTATTCTCTTATTGATTGCTAATGTTTGGTTTTTACCTTTAAGTCATGATGTTGATACTAAGGTATGTTTCTTTTGGTATGATAGGCAATGATTCCACTTCATCCATTCATCCACTAATTTCTATGGTCTCTCTCGGCTTGGAAATGTACAGTCCTTTTCTAATAAGAACATTAATGAATCAGTGACTGGGCATTTCTCAAACTAAGGAAGGACTCAAAAATTGAAAAGGGTATGACTTCAAGGGAACTTGATGCATTTGTGTTGGCCATTCTCTTGGGTGCTTTGATGTTTTCTTTTTGAGTTTTCTTACCGTTTTGATGTTACCCAATCATTAGGAAGCTGAGTAAATAAAAATAACAAAGTCTTTGCATGGTGTGGTTCTCACGCATAAACACATAAAACAAAAAGAGAGAGAGAAAAAAAATGAGAATTCAAAGCACACCCCTTGGAAAAAATAATCCCTTGGGCTACAAGCAATGGTTATGGAACTAAAAATGTTCCCTCTAACTAAGGCCCTTCTTGCTTCCCATTCTCTCCTCCTTGTTTCGTCGGAATGGTGGTGACTCTTGGGGGAAGTCATTCTTGTTACTTCAAGAGGATGGTTTAGCCGAATGCATTCATGCGAAGTCACTAGAAGTGGTTTGTTTGAGGCTGGAGTTGGAATGAGATCTTCTAAGTCACATAAATCATGACTTACACAAGGGGCTATACACCACCTTGTTCTTGGGACTCCATTCCATTCTCTTCTCTCTCCACCCTTCTCGCCATTGTTCACCTCATTGCCAGTTGTATCATTAGTGTATATATTTTGGTCAATGCATTGTTTTCTTTTTGGTAAATTCTTGTGGTTAAGACTTTAACTCTTGTTCCAAATGACATTCCCAGAGCCTACAGACTCTTTGAATGTGGATTTGTCAAGATATTCAGGGCATGAGCCTGCTTTGGGGAGGATCCACTGACATTTCTCTTTGGTGCACCAGTTAAATTCTTTCTGCTAATATTTTGGAAATCTAATTTATTTTGTTCATTTCCATATTGACATCCATTTCATCAATGCTATAGTTGTCTCTTTTTCTCTACCTTTCTTGTTCTTTTTCTTTCTCCATTCTATCGCTACCAGAGGTTCGCAATTAGTCATGGGGGTACAAGGCCTAATTTTTTCGATTTTCTCCTAACCCCTACACCTTCGGTAGTCACTAATATTATATCTCTAGATTCACAATCAGCCATACCACAACCTAAGCCAATGGACCTTTCACTGCAACAAGGTATCAACTGCATTGAAATTCATTTACCTTTGCTAATATAAGATTATGTTGTATGTGTAGATGGTGGTCATACAACAACGGATTAGATCTGGAGTGAACACTTGGAATGGATCAGTGCTGGAAGCAACTACGCAAGGACCAAGATGCATAGCACTCTTACGGATGGATAATGAGAGGCATAATCTTAGCGTTGGCAGCATCAACACTTCTTTCTCTCTCTCTTTCTCAGCTACCAAATAAGGCCTGATGTCAATGTAATAAGATGTTAACTCTTGTTGTCATGAACACCAGTTGTCTCTTGTCTTGTAATGATGATCTGTTCACAAGTCATTCCATTAGTTTCATTTTGAGTCAATAATCCCATACCTTTCTGGTATTATTTTAAGGAACTCAAGGATGAGTTTTTATTCAGTCATGGGGGTATGATGGGATGCGATATTTCATGGGCCGTGATATCACATCCCACGCGATATCACATACGCAATATCGCGGTACGCCGCAAATTCTATAAATGAGAGGTGGATCTCCCTTCTTTTCCACCCAAGGTCTAGACCATAGGGAAAATCTGGTAGTTTGATCACTCTAGAGATAGAATATTTTCCATGTGCCCATAGTAGGAGCTCCAAAGTGAATAGATCTTTATTCGAGCAAACATTGTACCTGAACACAAGTTTGTGTATGAAAATAAAGACGAACTTCTTGGATAAACCTTGCAGTGCATGGAATAGGCTAATTAGGAATTTATTTATTGTTTTTCATTTAATGCTTTATTATTAATTAAATCTTTATCAACTCTTCTCTCCTAGTTAAGTGCCTCAGTACAACCGCTTCGAGCATGTGCATTACATGTGGTGATCCCAGCAACAATTAGTGTTTGGTAGTCATGGTTGCATCAGTTCAGGGTGTGAACGGTAAGTGGGAATGGATGCTGATGCTAGGTTAATTTAGACTTAGTTAGTTAGTTAGAGTTAGTAATTAGTCTCTTCAACCCTTCACCTCACTAGCATAGGCGATAAATCGAAAAACATATAAAAATCATATACCTCAGACTTACTTAACCATACTTTGAAAAATACAAGTAAGCCTGGGAAGACAATGAATGATTAACCTTAAGTGTTCCATGAGGCGTGTAGGCACTTAGTCTACAGAGTTTGACCAAATCGTGCATGTTACGCTTGTATTCATATGGTTGAGTGTAGGGATACCTCGCCACTCATCAGTAGGCATTGTGGGAGTCTCAATTGAACTTTAGTACTTGATCCATGTCATCTATGATTGTAATAACTTCTCAAAATATTTTCCAAGATCTCATTTATTTTTAGTTCATCCATAATTTTTGGGATGATAAGTTATACTAAACATTAGTGGCGTACCTAGTTCTTTAAAAAAATTTTACGAAAGCTTAGAATAAAATTTGGATCTCTATATGATGTTATTGACTTAAGAAATTCATATAGACAAAACACTTCTCACATAAATTTCTAGACCACCTCATTAACAATATTATTAAACTTTAATGGAATTAAGTAAACCATTTTTAATAATCAATCCACAACTAGTAGAATAAAATCATTTTGTTTTATAATCAAATATAGTTCTCCTATAAAATCCATGGTTACATTCTCTCATTTCCATGTTGAAATTTCTAATTTTTGTAAACTTCCATTAGTTTTATTCTATTCACCTTTATTTCTTTGGTACATTGAATAATTCCTACTATAATCAAATATGTCATTCTTCATACCAAGTCAAAGATATAATTTTCATAACATCACATAGATCTTAATGTATCTACAATGAACAACATATAGAACTTATGAGCTTCACTCAATAGTTTTTTTTTTCTAATTTTCTTCAAAAATATAAATACTTTTTCTCATCATAAATATTCATTATTACGAGAAGTGATAATTAAGTGTTTCATTTAGATCTATCAAAATTTTTTTAAGGTAAGGATCATATTTGATCTTTGACTTGATTTCCTTCTACATCAAGGTTGTAACAACTCCAATAATTAAATTTCACATTCTTCTTAAAGCATGCCTACTATATTTTATTTTCTAGTCATATACTTGATCTCAAAATGATATTATATATGTAACTTAATCCATCTACATTATCATATATTTAAAATTGGTTGTTTTTTATAAAAATTTTCAAAACAAATATTTTTCCTTAAAGATAACATCTTTAAACTTTTAAAGCATAAATAATAGCTATTACCTTTAAGTTATGGGTTAAGTAGTTTACCTAAACTTCTTAAATTTTACAAGATTCATAACATATCCATTTAACTTCTTAAAATAATACAATACTAATATCCATTCAACAAGCATTTGTTGAGACTTCAACATAGATCTACATCTAGAGTTCTTAAGATAGAAGTTATAGTTAGGAGCATCCTCAACCTTAATAATTATTGCATGCATTTTTCTTCAAACATAAACATATTTTTTTTCTTGTAAAATATTACTTAGTTACATTACCAAAGTAAAATAATCCTTTAATAAACAATGATAAAATCATATTAAGCCAAAGAAGCTTTGGGTTTCTATTTCATCTTTTGATTCTAGTCATTCCCTGACTATAATTATTTTGGATAGGTCAACTTCTAAACCTTGTTTTGATACTATATGACCAAAATATGCTACTTCTTCCTTGAAAAACTCATATATACTTAATTTATCTTTTAGCCAATGTTGTTCTAAAATATCTATAATCATTTTTAAATGATTAATATGTTCCTCTCTTGTTTTAGACTATAATAATATTTCATTCATAAGAATAGTAATAAATTTATCTAAATATATTCTAAAAATATTATTCATGAGAGATATGAATGTTTCTGGTATATTCATCAATTCAAATGACATCATGAACAGTTTGAGTAATAAATATCTTTTTCCTTAATTATTATTTGGTAATAGCTAAATTTTAAATGAATCTTTGAAAAATAGCATGCTCCATGAGTTAGTCAAATCAATCATCAATCCTATGCAAGGGGTAAGTATTTTTACCATTACCCTATTTAAGATCCTATAATCTATACACAAGCTTATGATACTATCCTTATTTTTAACAAATAATACTAGAACACCACAAGAAGAGATACTAGAATATAATGTATCTTACCTTCTTCTAACATTTGGTCTAATTGTACTTTTAATTTTCTTAATTAACTAATAGAGAATTTTTAATGAGCTTTTATATCAATTCTACATTTGGAAAGATATATATAATTTTTTTTATAGTTATTTTAGATGATAATTCTTTTGTTTCACCAAATACAAATTATTTAAATTCCTTAAGTTCTTGAGAAAGTGCAATGTTAGCTAATTTTTGAGGTTTGGTTATCTTAATTATGAACATAGTTGCACCTTTTCTAAATAGTCTCTTAACTTTCTTAATAAAAAGTAATATGATTTCATTTGTTGGTATCATAAACTAAAAATTTACATAGTTTTAATTATTTAATTTAATTCATGTAATTGATTCTTTAATGTTGTCAAATGTATTTCAAAATCTTAGCTTTATTTTTATTTACTAAATCATAAGATTGTACTATTACTATTGTTGTTGTTGTTAATGTTTTTATTATTGTTATTGTCTTATATAAGTAAATACAATCTACTTGCTAGAGTATTTTATTAATGTTTTGCATCCTTTTCTTTCACTACTAATGGAGGTTAGTCATAGATCTTCTATATATTCTACAATTAAATATTAAAATCTAATTACACCTAGAAGTTTTTCTTTCTATTAGTTATCATGTCTTTACAAGTATTTTACTATGCATTTTTTATTCTTTATGTACATTTATTATTTATAATACACATTTTGTTATGAATCTTTTATCCTTATTATGCACATGTGATTATATAATACTCTATTCATAGAGCATTTTGGACTCTAACCCTACCTAGATCATACCCCTTGTCACTATTTATCATTAAACTAGAATTATAAATTCATTTTAAATTATAATTAAATATCATATAAATCATGCTTGGTAAGAAAGTACCTAAAATGGTGTCCTACCTAATATCTAACCTTACTAATGTGTCTAGAACATTTAAAAATATTGGTTTTGATCCTTGGTTTACCAAAATAGGTAGAGCTACATTACAAACAATTCAAAACGAAATGAACTATTTTTTTTATATAGTTCAAAAAATCCGTGGAACTTTACAAATTCTACTGTGGATCTTCATGAAAGAGCAATAATTGCAATAATAGTGAAATGAAATTTGGATGAATTAGCTACATCCAATTAATTGAGATATCGTAGATGCTACATCACATCTACATTGTAGCATCCTTATTACATTGTAGATGCTACGTCTCATCTCTCATGTTATAGATGCGATATTGTAGCTACATCGATGAATATTCATCAATGCATGATCTTATGTGTTGATGCAACATCTATGTTCTCTTATAAATACGTGTGCTCCCACCATGTATTTCACGTTCTTTTGTTAATAGATTAGACAAACCCTTGCAGTTTTATTTCATAGTCTTAGAGAATAGTCAATGAGTGCCCACAATGTGGATCTAAGTTACTTGTATGATGTCTTATTTGAGTGGCAATGTACTTGATACATTCCATAAATGGTAATAAGATTGAGATTGATTCTTATTCATTACAACATTTTAACTTAGATTCAAGTTACCTTCCATATAATTCTAACATGTACTTAGTTAATATGTACATTTCCATGCATGTTAATCAATTGGCGAAATGACCATGACTAGTTTTGAGCATAAACGTATATTCTCTTGGTAATCCTAGCAATGTTATTTCTTGGTTCACCTAGTAGTGTAGTGCTTGGTAATCCTAATAGTGGATATGTCGGTTTAAAACATGTACTATAAGCTAGGAATAGATAGTCATCCCTTGTAGGCTAGTTTAGACTTGCTTTTCAGTAGCATAAAGCTAAATCAATATTAAGAATCATATGCCTCACATTGGACTAAATTACACATGATAAAGTGATGAGTGGAGAATACCCTTACACTCAACCATATGAATCATAAGCATTCACGCTTGATCTGGTTGAATTCCATAAACCTTAAGTCCTTAACTATAATAGTTATAGGAAGTGAAGTCTAATTGTTATAATTGTTGTCTTCCTAGTTACACTTGTGAAATGCAAGAACATGGTTAAGTGCAACTGAGGCATTTGATTTTTATAGCTTTTATGTACCTTGTCAAATTGGCAGTTACACTTGCCTACGTTATGATTATGGTGAATTGATTATTTTAATAGCATTAGTAGGAAGACTAAAAAATAGGGTGAAATGGATAAGGGATCTATTATTAAATTCTAAAAACCCTAAATGTGATGAAATTCTTGAAGAGGGATAAAGAATTCATAATAACCGAAAAGAAGATTTCACTAAAAAAACATTATGAAGATGTGCACAATTGGATGTCATTGATGCGACATGCAAAAGGATTTGATTATGAGAATGGCTAAGGATAAAGAACTTAACTAACCCAACCAAAAGGTATGCAAATAGATCCTCACCAAAGCAGGAACATGCCCTTGTTGCCCTTGCATATCCTCAAACCAAGGAGTCCATGGGTTTCATAGGTGATTAATGGTTATAGAAAGTTAAGTACAAAAACCTAAAAGAAACTACCTAAGAATTTTGACATATCAAACCAGGACATCAAACAAGAACATGAACATTGGTAGTGAGGTGAGGCATTGAAAGCATAGATGGATGAGAGAGAGAAAGTGGAATGAAGTTCTTAATTAATGTCACATGAAGTTCCTTGTGAATTTTGTGGTTAAGTGACTTGATAAAATCCATCATTAGCCCATACCAAAACCAACCACATTCAATGACTTCGCATTGTCACTCTAAGATTGGTTTTCCCTCTTGAGATGTAAGAGTGCTCCTATAGAAAAACCACCATGCCTTATTTAAGAAGAAAAGAGTAGGAAGTAAGAAAGGGCCTTAGTTAGAGGGGACCTTTAGTCATGGGTAACATGCCTTTCTAGTCCCATAACCAATGCTTGTAGCTTGTTTATTATTTATAAGAGGTATGCTTTGAATTCCCATCATTTTTTTAATGGGGACCACACCATGCAAAGAATTATTTAACTTCCTATTATTGGTCAAGATAGAATGGTAAGAAATCCATGAAAAAATCCATGCACCTAAGTAAATAGAAAGGGACAAATAGTGCTGAGTCCCCCTTGAAGTCACACCCTATTCAAAACTTTGAATCCTTTCCAAGTTTGGAAACTACCAAGGTCACAAGTTTGTTAAAGTTTTATTAATGAAAAGCAACCTCATACTTCTAAAACAAGGAAAAACATATAGTTTGTGAATGGGTGGATGTCGTGGACTCATTTCTTATTTCATGAGAAAGAAATCATATCTAAGTTATCAATAACAAACTTAAAAGCTAAAATCCAAACAACAATAATCAAATAACTGAATAGCACATGCCCACGTCAAGCAAACAACACTATACCCAGTTGGAAATAAGGCACATTATTATTAGAATATAATAAGAAAATCACATTAAAATAAAGAAAAATATACAAGAAATTGTAGAATATTCAAGAAAAATAAAATTTACTAATGATGTTGTCAAAAAAATATTGGAAAAAAATGAATAAAGTAAAAAAAATGTGTAAAATAAAGAAGACGTAAAACAAAAATTTGTAAAAATAACAAGGTGTAAAAAAAAAAGATGAAAAAATAAGAAGCCACTTATATGATTAGCATGGATGGCCATATCCCCCATAACTAAGTTGAAAATATAAGATCTAAAAGATTAAGTATGGTTGTTCATCCGAGGAGGTGTTGCAAACATTCGCTTCCTTCTACTCATGGAAAGGTTTAATTTGTTTCATATTGACCAATTATTTTTTGTTTGGGCTCGTAGATTGTAGATTAACATGGCCCTAGAAGGAAATGTTTTATAAATGATGTAAGGACCTTCCCACAATATTTAGAACTTAGTTCGTTAAGATATGTGTGTGTGGTTCCAGTAGAGGACCTTATCTCTCAATTGAAATTTGACTTTCCTAATTCTAAGGTCATGGCATTTTTTGTTAAATGCCTTATGTAATAAGTTAGATGAAAAGACCACTAATTGATTTTCATATAGAAAATTAAGATTCATTAATCTTTCCTTTTGTACTAGACTTAAGTCAAGGTCAAGGTCATAGGCTGTTGAAAGTGTACGAAGCTTGGATTGAATAGGAAGAGTTGACAATTTTCTATACACAAACTAATAAGGAGAGTAGCCTATAGGAAGCTTCCAAGTGGAGTGGTAGGCCTAGATGGCATCATTAAGTTTTGTGCTCTAGGCCCCCTTGTATTTGTTAATTTTTCTCATTAAAATCTTAGTGATTTCCCTATTTGTAACCTTAGTTTGATCATTTTCTTGGAGGTGATAAGGTATTATTAATTTATGCTCAACCCCAAGAATTGAACAAGCTTCTAAAAGGTAGTGCCCATAAAGTGGGTTCCATTATCAAAAATTAATTCACATGCCACACCAAACCTATGTAGAAAATTCTATTATACAAATCATTGTAGTAGAATATGTATAGTTAGTGATGGTTATAAATTTTTCCCATTTCATACAATAGTCAATAGCAACTATGATGTACGCCTTTCAATTTGACATGGACATGATGGAACCCATGAAGTCAATGCCCTAGATGTTGAATGGTTCTAGTGGTATGGTCCATTGTTGAGGTCCCTCCATTCACATGGTCATTCCACCATTGCATTGGCAATGTTCACAAGAGTTGACAAATTAGTGAACATCCCTAAAAAGTATTGGCCAATAATACCATACCATTAGGATCTTAATAACTATGTGTCTTCCATCATTGTGGCCTCCACAAGGACCCTCATAAGCATCCTAGAGAATATGTAGTTGATCAGAATCAAGGACATATCGACGAACTAGGCCATCGGTGAACACCTTGTAGAGGTACCTCTTGATCTCTATGAAGTATTTCACCTAGTGAAGAAACCATTGTTTCTTTTGGTGGTTTAGCTTTTTTGGCATCTCTTGAGTGAGAAGATAGGTGAGAATTCCATCATACCATTGAAGCTTAGTGGAAAATTGTTTAGTTATAGCCCCAAAAAGAGGATTTCATTAGGAAACTAATCAGACAATGGGCTTTCCTCCTCTCTATTATTCCATCATAATTAAGACAAGTAGTTAGCGATCACATTCTTAGTTCCTTTTCGATCTACCATCGTAAGATCAAATTCCTGCAAGATCACTAACTATTATATTACATGAGAAATCACTAATGGCTTATTCATTAAGAAGTGAATTACACTATGGTCTGTGTGCACAAATTCTTTATAGCCAAGCACATAGTGCTTGAAATTTTCCAAAGCAAATACCATTCCCATTAATTCTTTTTCTATGGTGGTGTAGTTTTTTTTGTGCATTCACAATGCTTCAACTTGCATAGTGGATGTAATATTGATGTTTCTTATCATCCAACTATGTACGCATAGCCCCCAAGGCATAATTTGATGCATTTGTCATCATGTGAAATGGTCTAGACTAGTTTGGTGCCTAGAGAATTGGAGTTTCTACAAGTTTTTCCTTTAGTTGTTGGAATGCATTTTCACATTCCTTTATCCAAAAAAGTGGAGCATCTTTCTTTGTTAACTTAATCAATGATTTTTCAATCTTAGAGTAATTCTCTATGAATCACCAATAGTAACCAATGTTTCTAATGAATGACCAAACATATTTTATAGTTTCTAGTTGACAAGTAATTCCTTGGATGATCCTAATCTTTTTAGGGTTAACCTCAATTTCGTCTTGTGAAATTTTGTGCCCCAACATAATGCCCTCCTAGACCATTAGATGGCTCTTCTAATAATTGAGTAAAAGATTAGTCTCCACATATATTTTGAGCACTTTCTCAAGATGGTCTAGGGCTTGATGAAATGTATCCCCATAGGTGGACAAGTCATCTATGAATAATTCCACTCTACTATCAATCTGTTACTACAAGATACTTAAGACCAGGTGTTGAAATGTGGCAAGGGCATTGCATAGGCCAAAAGGCATCTTCTGATATGCAAAAGTTCCCCACAAACTCATGAATGTTATTTTGGCCTGATCCTCTAGTGCAATATAGATTTGGTTATAGCCACTATAACCATCTAGAAAACTATAATAGCATTGCCTAGAAATGGTGTCCAACACCTGATCCATAAATGACAATGGAAACTTATTTTGAATGTTGCCATATTCAATAGCCATAAGTTGATGTAGACTTGCCACTTATCACCTTCCTTTGGCACAATCATGAGTGGGCTAGCCCACTCACTATCTACAATGTGATAGATAAACCCCACCTTGAGGATTTTTTCAATTTCCTCTTTGACAATCTACTTCAATTAGGAGTTAAACTACCACTGTGGTGAGAGTCTCCTTGTCTTCATTGTCAGATCAGTGTAGATACAATGCTAGCATATCCTAGGATCAATACTTGTTAGTTCAGGATATGACCAAGCAAAGGCTATTGGTCATCTTTTAACCACATTTAGCAACATCTCTTTTTGTTTAGGAGCAATATTTGCATTGATTATTACCAAAGGATAATTTTCACCTCAAGGGGCTCTTGTTTAAAATTTTTAGGAATTTCAATTTTTTTCCAATTTGTATCATCAATTTTGTCAATGGAGGGTTGGTGATGAACTTGCTATAGTTCATCCATGCCTTCCATGTAGGCATATGCTAGGCTCATAGTAAGTTCCATGGAAAGTGTGCTACTTTCAAGATTAGTTGTCAACCACTAGGTACCCTTATGTTTTGTGGTTGTTGTGTATAAGCACCTTTTAATTTTAGATATGTCAACACTAACCATATGCTTTGATAGATACATTTTTAACAATCCATAGTTTTTGCACATTATTGCACCTTGTATCACTATATGTAATGCATGGAACTTTCTTCCTCTTGATCTTTCCAAATGCATTTTCATTAGAGATTTCAAGGGAAAGATCTTGTATCCCCAATCATGAATGAATAGTGCTCAACCAACTCCTTACCATGATTATTGGAAAGTCTCGCTTGAAATATTTCACTTAGATCACTAGGAAATTAACAAGGTAGGACCACTTACAAATGATAGTCACATTGTCCATCACCAGTCCTAAGGGAATAGTGGGGGATTGATTAGATAACTTGAGATGAATGTTTCTCTTCTTGAGTGAAGGTAGGTTCCAAGATTTATACATCTCATGGGAATTTAGATTAGCACTAGAACCTAAATCCAAAAGCTCTTTGCAAGGCTCATTCCCAATGATTTGAGGATAAATAAGGGGACTTCCAAGATTATATAGTTTCCTAGGAAGGTGGCTAGCATTTATCCAATTAGTTACAACATAGGTTAACATGATGATATGCACTTTGGTAGGTGTTTAGTTTGAAGGGGAATTGAATGTATTAAATGTAGAGGAAGATGGAGAAGTAGGATTGCTAGCCACATGTGTATGTGATGGTTTAGTTGGACTATTGGTTGTGAAAAAATGTCTTTTTCATGATCTAGTTTTTGAACCACTTGGATGAGGAACCAACTGTAAGTTAACAACCCTCATTGCATTGAATTATTGTGGTTGAGGTGGAATTTCTTCCTACATTTATGGAGTAGGCAGTAACTAGGTTGAGGGTGGAAGGAGATATGAAAAAGCATGAGGAGGGTAATATGAATATGTGATTTTCCCTCTAGTAGATGGAGAATGAGTTCTATAATACTTTTGAGGGTAGTTGTGATGTTGGAAGGTGGCATGATTGGAAGAGTCATGTGGAGAAATGGGTTGTTGAACATAGTACCCATATGGAGTTGGTTGCTAGTAAGGGTACTATTGCCTTGGTGGTGGCATTCCCCATGACTCTGGATGCTGCCACTACTAGTACTAAGCATATAGTTGTTGTGGAGCTTCACTTGAATAGTTGGTTTGTTATTGATGGAACTACCTAAAATTTCCTTGAGGATAAGGCAATCATCTAGGTGCTTTCCTTCTTACTAGTCTAGGATTCAAAGTGTACACCTTAGACTCCTACAAGTGTGACATGATAGGGAAACATCCTTTAAGATGTTCATATTGGTAGATGTCACATCCACCACCATCATCTAATTCTATCTCCACAACTTCTTCTACTACAATATCTTTGCCCTTACCCATTGGTAAAAACATTTAGCTTCTCTCTACCTCTTGAAATCAAGATCACTACTTTACTCCCTTGATTCTTCTACATTTTTTATAGTAGTTTGGAATTTTTCATCCAATGAATCCCACATTTTATCTACCTTGGCTGAAATTTCATACATAGATTTTTGGATCAACAAGATCTTTTTGTTCACCATCTTATCAAGTTATGATTCCTCCTCACTATCATAAAAGTGGATCTTCCTCTTTCTAATGGAAGGGTTCCTATTATATTTTTCTTCGGTTTCTCATTTTCTCAACCCACCTTCTTCCTTTGCTACCTACTCAATTAGCCTTGAATCTAATAGACTCTTAGTTTTTGACAATCATCCTTGGGCATAGACTCCAAGAGTTCTACTCATTTCTAATTGGAGCCCATTTATGATATGGAAAAGTTATTCCTATTAAGAATAATCATGGCTAGGACATCTATGTAATAGAGAATAGTATCGGCCCATAACTACATCCAAGGGTTCATGCATCCCTTATTTCCATCATTAGATCTACCTCCTCAAGTTGGAAACTTGGGAGTATGTCTAATATTTGTCATTAAACAGTTCAAGCATTGTACTCCATCATTTAATGGATTCTAGTTCTAGGGACTAGTGCCAACTCTCTACTTCCTTAATGAGCATCCTTGGAAATAGTTTAAGCTTTTGCCAAATGTTTTTCACATTTTGCAAAGCACATGCATCATGAAAGGCCTAAAGATGATTTTTTGGATCTAAGTTATATTCCCTTTTGAACTTGGGAATATTTTTCATGTCTAGCCTCTTGATTCAGCTATTCTTTATGTGCATTGTAGGAGTTCCCACTACCTTTGTGATGTTTAGCATGCTTTGAGTGTGAAGTAAAGGCTCACCATAAATGTGGCTCTATGGTGGCCATGGTGCCTATGATTTCCTTTGCTACCCCTACTTTTGTGATGATGGACCTTCCTTGAATGCTTGTGCCCTTGATCTTGACTTGCCTAATGAGCCGTACAATCATTTCAGTCCTTTCAATCACCTCCATCATGATCACATACTTTGTGATTGTGTTCAAAGCTAGAAGAGGAAGAAGATAATGACAAAGGTGAAGAGGAAGAAGGACTAGCACCACCATGGTGGCTAGTACCCTTTCTTTGGTGGTCATGGCCATAATCACAATCCTGATCATGATAGTGATGCTTATCCTCATCCCTACCATGTTCCTCCTCCCCAAAACCCTTTTGATCATTGGATTCATTCTTGCCAAAGCTAGAGTCAGGTAAAGTTGGACACATACTCATCAGGATGAGCATATATCACCCTGTATTAGTGGGGCACTTGCTAATCTATTTGTTCAATTCTTTACCAATTGAATGTTCACTCAAAATTAGATGAAGAATCACTCCTATAAGAAGAAGAAGACATTATAGGATTAGAAAAAATAAAACTTAGTGTGATTTGTTATAATTTTTTTGTTATTTTGGCATATGATGTGACCTTAGGGTTTTTTCCAACGATGTTAAATGATTTTCACTAATTTTCTAAATAGTACAGGTATCAAACAAAAGATCCTCAACAGCAGCACTAATGGTGAGTAGAGAATACCCCTACACTCAACCATACAAATCACAAGTGTTTATGCATGATCTAGTCAAATTTTGTAGACCTTAAGTCTTCAACTACACTGCTTCTAGAAAGTGAAGCCTAATCATTATAATCATCATCTTCCAAGTTACACTTATGAAATGCAAGAGTATGGTTAAGTGTAACTGAGGCATTTGATTATTATTATTTTTTATGTTTTATGTTCTTGATGCTTAAAATAAAGAAATGAAGTAATTTTTAATAGCTAATTTAATCTAACAAATTTATCTCTAACTAATCCTAACATAGGTATCCAGTCCCACTTTTTGTACATATCTTGAACATGTATAATGTTGCTGGGTTACCAAACATTAAGCATTGTTGGGATTACCAAGCATCATGCACATGCTTAAAGTGCTCATACTTATGTGCTTAATGAATTTCTATTTAACCTAGCTAACTTAGCTTAAGTTAGCTTAATTACTTGAAAGAATTAAATAAAATTTTATAAAATATTAAATTCTTAAATAAAATATTTAATCTAGCCAAAGTGCTATAAGTTTTATTAGAAAGCTTGTCTTTATTACGTAACATAATATCATGTTTAGGTATAATAGTTGATGAGCGGCTAGGTATCCCTACACCCAACCATACGAATCATGAGCGTTCACATGCAACCCGGTCAAATTCCGCAGACTGTAAGTACTTAACATACACCAGACTCTAACCAATGGAACTTTGGGTTAGAACAGTCATTGTCTTCCTAATCTCACTTGTGATGTTCCGTTTACAATGGTTAAGTGAGACTAAGGCTAATGATTTTTATAGCTTTTCGCATATCTTTTGGCGGCTAATTCAAGGTATGAAAAGTAAGGAATAAACTATTATCTAATCTCTAGTTATCCTAGTTTATATTCTAACTACTCCTAGCATAAGCATACAGTCCCATCTTCTAAGCACATTCTGAGCATTTCATAACACTACTGGGTTACCAGACGTAAGCGTCGTTGGGCTTATCAAGTGTTTGGATTACGTTCGAGATGGTCATACGTATGTCTTTTACGAACTACCAATGAACACTAACAATCGAAATTATAATAATGAAAACATGAATAATTAACAAGTAATTAACAAAGCATAAACATATTAAACTATTAAATGCATAAAATAATTAAGTCCAAATGTTGCAACGTATGCTCAAACAGTTTTTCTTTATTGCCATCATGCCAATGGGCTCAGATACATCAATGCTTGAATAAAGATTCGATCACTTTTCCTTACACTTGCTGCGGGCACTTGGAAAATGTTCTATCTCTTACAGGAACAAACTGCAAGAGTTTCACTACAACTTACTGAAAAGATGCCTAAATGAGGCGGAAGGCCCTCTTATTTATAGGCCGAGATGGATGGCTATGTAAACGGGGCCACATCAACACAGGAAGGCCACATTGATGGGCCCAGGTCGATGCTGGTGACACAATGACACTTCATCAATAGTGCTTTAATAAAGATTCATACACTTAATGCTTCTACTATGGGCACTTGGGAAAATATTCTAACTCTGGGGAAAAAAACTACAAAAGCTTTGTATGCTATGATAAAAATTATGCCCAAACTGTGTAGCCAAGCACTATATTTATAAGCTAGCACATATACCATGACATCAAATATCCAACATCGCCTCTAAGTCCCTAATATTGAGTATCCAATATCAAGGCTCTGATATTGGATATTCAATATTAGAACTAGACAAAATACAGTTCATGATAAAGCTACCACTAGTCTAAGTGGGAATATAGTAAACTATGATCAATGCTTAACGATCTAGATGCACAAGTAGTCCCATCTACAAAATTTGACCAAATCATGCATGAACACTTTTGATTCATATTGTTGGACGTAGGGGGTACTCACCACTCCTTGTTAATGTTGTTGCTAGGGATGGTGCTAGTCATCTAGATTGGTTATATTATAAATAATCATTGTAAATGTATTAATGATCTATATTTAAGAAAATATTAATATTCTAAGGCACACACATTAACAAATAAAACCATGTATTATTCACATAGGACTAATAATGCATCGTATGATGACAAAACTCATAGGATAAATAATAGGACCTATACTAAAGAGAATTGAAGTGAACAAACTCAAGTAGGAATTTCATATGCGCATTTAGATCCTAACTACATTCAAAGACTACATTCAACTAGAGCATATAAAAAAGAGTAACTTTTCTACATCATAGATGGTCTTCATAATGAAACAAGAGAGAATCTTGGGATTTATGCCCATATGAGTTATAAGCCCATCAAATACAAAGACTAGTCAAGTGGATGGCAAAAGAAGAAGGAGAGCTATGTAAACTAGTGAATGTAGAGAAATATAACTAGGAACACACACTTCAAAATAAGAGGATCCATGTCTATGATGAGGAAAAAGAGGTATCTCTCAATGAGGTGATTTCACAAAAAACCTTGCCAATAAAAAAGTCTATCGATGAGGTTAAAGTAAGGCTAGCTAAGATGTGGAAGTTGATGAATGAAAAAGTTACAACTTACATAAAAACCATAGAGGAGAAAGTAACAAAAAAAATTGAGTGATCAAAACAAGAGGAGGAAAAGGAACCAAGAAATAGTTAGAAACACTTATCAGCAAAAAGGAAAGATTGCTATAGAAGAAGAGGCTATAGCCTCAACCATATAAGAGGATGATGGATGTGACATCTACCTATACGACAATAAAAAGGACTATTGCCTAGTTATGTTACATCTACATGAGTATTAGGATTTTTCTTTGAATTCAAAGTTCTTACAAAAGTAAATGCATAGGAAATTACCTTACTCATAAGGTAATTATAGATAGTTCTACAACCAATCGTACTATCCTAGTGGGACTTCTTATTAGCCTCAAAACTACTATCAACCATAGTGGAAAATCCCATAGTCATGGGGGAGGCCGTCATCAAACTAACACTACCCTTACTACCAGTTAGACCCATATGGATATTATGTTCAACAACCTATTTCCCCAATTGGTTCTACTTTCTCAACCTCAAATCACTATTATCACTCTCTTGAATATCATCAACTTGCAACATTTTCTAAGGGATCACCACCGCACACCTCTCATCCTTTGTCATATCCTCAATATTCTCATACCTCCCTTCATCATATTTTACCTTCAACAACATAAGGTTCAACACCACAACATCAACAAAAGTATGCCACTTGTGTTGTGAACATACACAAAAATGATAATGCTAGTAGATCTTAACCACAACCTTGAAAATGTCCTTTCTTTAGGGCAATTTTCTCACAAAAGCACAAAACATGTAGACCTACTAGCGCATCAAAACTAGCACAAGGCCAACATAGTGCAATATCCTTCCTTTCCAGAATAATGTCTCTTAATCATATGCAAAAGCCAACAACCATTACCACTCCAACACAAGACATAAAAGATAAACCTATCACTTTGCAGAGACAAAAACCTCCTTACACCACTAATAATGATAAAGGGTGTAGTTGTGTGCTGAAATTTTGAAATATTAATACAACTTCTCTACCAACCCAACATAAAGTTGAGAAACAAGTGTGTGAGAAAAAACCAATTTACACAATAGCCACTAAACTAGAAGACACATAATGGCTTAGAAATAAGAGTGTAAAACCATTTTTAAAATGCATGGAACTAACTAATCCACTTATTAGCTCTTGTCCCTTCTTTACACATAGTTATGGGGAAGATGCCCCATCCTAAATCAAGAACTAATAAGTGTTTTTTACCTTTTTTATTTTACAATTTTTATCATTTTTCCATTTCTTTTAGAATTTTTTGATTCTTAATATGTTTTACATTTCTTAATAATTTATTATCTTTTCCTTATAATTTTCTCTTTTCTTAAGTTATTTTCTTTATGTTTATGAAT